>CM031239.1:1006912837-1007210337 GCA_018340775.1 Taxus wallichiana var. yunnanensis
ATACCTTGAAACTTAATCTCTTGACTATCACATGAATACTTAGATCTCTTGACCATAACATCCTTACCATACACATTGAAGTAAATAGAGCACAATACATACCTTGTCATGATTAAAACTATACATTTTTATCACATCCCTACAATCACAACCTCGTGATGCTTCTACTATCTTGGAGAATGCCTCTATGAATCCTAGAAGAGACACCAAAAATCATAAGGTTCTTAAAACAACATAAAATTAGGAGATTGCCAAATCTACATCTTCTTCTAATCTTACTTGTAATCAAACTTTAGGATCCTTTTTATTTTCTTTGGCACATTAGGCTTGATGACTTCATAATTTTCCTTCTCTATATAAGCTGACATGTACTCTTAGGGATCTAAAAAATTTGATTTGTTCTCTTTCATGGAAAACAATCCACTAGGACTTGTAGGAAGATTAGGACTCACCTTAAATATTTCTTGATCCTTCTTCAAAGGGTCTTCATGATTTGAATTCTTGAAAAATTAAGTGTCTAAGGCTCCTTCTTGACCTCACCAATAGGATCTGCTTTCATGATAGGCTTGACTAAATTAGATTCCTCCTTCATTTCATACCCTTGCTCTACCTTGGCAAGTGATTCATATGGATTCTGGACTCAACATAATCGGATGTTCTTGAATTAGGTCTCTATAACAATGTTGGATTATTCTTATGCATTCTTGGAGATCCATATACCTTGTTAGGTCTTCTATCTCTGTTAGGACAAAATTTAACAATATGTCCATTACTATGACATCTATAGAAAACAACCTGTCTTAATTGAGTACTCCTATTTTTTTACCTGCAATCCTTTGATATATGAACTTTTTGCTTATAATTGTAACACAATACTTTGTTCCTACCTCTACTATTCCTCCATGATGAATGATGATTGTAGTCCATAGCTCTATGAACAAAATCATTACATGAAAAATAATGTCCATTGAATGAACTTACATACCTTGATCTATTTGAAGGCACATTGTCATCGAGATCGATTGTCCATATCCGCCTTTGAGAAACCTATACGATCCTTCAAGAATTTGACCACAAAAACTATAGCTTGATTGTCTTTTTGCTCTAAGGATCACCTCAAGTTGTTAAGCTTGCTTTAGAGGCCATACTATGATACCAATTGTTGGAAGAAAAAGTGTTGAGTGGGGGTGAATCAGTGGGCCATTAAAAATTTCATTCTCTTAAACATCAACATCCATCAACTATTCAATGCATTCATCAAACATTCATTAACATATAGATTAAGAAATGATTAATCAAACACATAATCATGCACCATGAGAACAAAATAACATAAGTACACTATATTTAAGTGGGAAACCATCAAGGGGAAGAAAACCCACCTGAAACAAAGCTTTATTATAGTCATGATTCAAATTTAGTTGAGCAATAACTCAACTTCCCAATGGTTCCTCACTCACAGAAGATGAGATGGGTACCATACCTCATTAAAGATAGTTTTGAGCTACCATGTACTTTGCATTATTTAATGCTAGAGACATATTTCTATTCATTGTGTTAGATGGTAGCATTTTTACCGTGTCGGTGGGAGCATATCTTGAATATGTTGGCCCGAACATGTTGTCTGGAATATGTCATTGAATAAGTATATCCAATGTCATTTGGGAACATGTCGGCTTTGATGTTGGCCCCAGAACATGTTGTCTGGAACATGTCATTCAGAATAAGTATATCCAATGTCAATTTGGGAACATGTCGCCCCTGGTGTTGGCCGAGAACATGTATCTCTGGTGTGGATGAGAACATGTCTACGATGTCGGTCGGGAATAATTCGAGACCAATGTCGACCAAAAAAAGTTGGGCCAATGTCATCCGAGAGCATGTCGGCCCAATGTCGGCTAGGTGCAAGTCGACCCAATGTTGACCGAGAACAAGTCGTCCCAATTTTAGTCAGGAACAAGTCACTGTTTTCTCCAAGTTCCTCCTCAAGACTTCATCATACTTGCCCAAGTCCAGATTTTGCAAGTTGATAAATTTTGCAAGGGGTGAAAAATTGGATAATAGGACTCATTAATATCACTTGTGAATGGTTTTGTTTGAAATAATATTGAGAGAAGTAATGCTCCAATTTTGGGACAGTTCTCTCGTCGGGATCAACGAGAAAATGTAAAATCCCATGAAGTGGGTAGAATAATGAGAAAAATACTTAGTCCTCCATATCTCCATAAATACTCCACCTCATCATGCAAGAAATGACTCAAATGAAATGTAATTTTAAGAGGAACACTTGCTCCAACGTTTAGGAAATTTGGCTCTTGATTCATTGAGAAAATGCAAAATAATTTTCAGTTGTTTTGGGAAAAAATGGAGTTCTTTGGCTGAAAATTCTTCCTTGAATAAAAAATAAACCATGCCATGATATCCTATGAGTAATAGATCATTTTAAAGGAGTTCTAGAGAGGAAGAGTTTGGAAAAATTTCAATGAGTTTCAATTGTGGGAGCTTAAGATATGAACAAAACAAGATTTTGCAAATATAGGGCACAAAACTAGTTTTAATGGATTCCATGTATTTTTAATGGAGTTTCCAACATGCACCTTTCATATTTTCAAATTGAGGTTTTTGAGGGAAATTAATATTTTAAAAAATGACTTAAGTGGAGGAGGGGTTTTTGTTTTGCTTGTGCAAATAAGAAAATGTGCCCTTCCTGCATTCTCCACTCTAAAAGGGCACTCTAGTTAGTTTAAGGCACACTTATGAATTGAAATAAACATTTTAAATGCATCGATGCATGTAGGAGGCCAAAAATGCACCTAAGGCCTCGAGGTTTGTATTTTATCACTCAAAACACACCAAAATGTTATATTTTCATGTTACTTTTTTTTCCTCACCAACCAGTATGAGGAGGGCACAATTTTGTTGGCAAGATTTCAAAAGACACTTAAAATATTTTTTTACACCTCCATAAGGCTTCCAATATCCTATAGTGTGCAGTACACTTAAGTTGCTGATATCAACAACTTAACGAGAGAATTAGAATGTGGTATGCACTTTTGGTCCGAGACCAAATTTTAACATTTTCGGGGTGTATAATATATGAATTTTACTATAAATGGGGCAAAAAATAAAATGGAATCATTTAGAAACATTGAAAATCAATTCTCATTGAGTTTGTAGTCAACTCACCATTTTTGCATAGGGAAGTATGAAAATGAGCATAAGTATTACAAGGGATTGAGATGGGTATGAATACACTTAACAAATAGACCATGGAAGGGACTTAATTTGTGATCCATAGGGATCTAGAAAGACACCACTTTATCAAAGCAACTAGAACCAGAAAAAAATTAATTCAAAAGGAGAGAAGACTATTAAGTTACAAAACCACAACCCTATGTAGAGTGGTGGTTGCATAACCGCCCCTCCGCACTGAGCACCGATGGTTGTGTAAGCGCCATGAAGGTTGTGTAACTTCCATTCTCGAGTTCATTGGTGGTCCTATCACTAATGAAAACAAAAAATTAATCCACGAACGTCCATGGATTTCAAATGTCTGGGTCGTGTCTCTTCCTTAGATGACTCATCCCATTATCTAGTACACGAGAGGACATGGGAGCAAGCTATTTAAGCAATAATAACATAATTAGATCATTGAAGACATGAAAGAGAGAAGTGAGAAGAAAACCATTGATCTTTGGAATTGTTTTGTAGAAGCAAGATGTGAGAACAAAGAAAGAAAGTAGAGAGGGGTGGAAGTAACATTGTTTTCCTTCAACTTCTTGTAATTTGTCTTTTATTTGAATTGGCCAATATACTATTGGGAAGAAAGAGAAATTTCCATTAATGGCTGGTTTTCCCTCAAATGAAGGGTTTCTAAGATAAAATAATGTGTTGTTTCTTGAATTGGTTATCTTTCATTGCTGAAAAATAGTTCTAAGTTTTAGATTTCATTCACTAGCATTAAGAACTATCATTTTCAAAGTAATGCGGAAGTAGGAACAATATTTTTGTGGTTTCATAAAAACCAAAGTAGAGGTTTATAGATCATTTTGGTATCAGAGCTAGAAAATATATCCAAGGGACTGTGGTATTCATTCTTGTGTGATTTGTATGACAATGACAAGGTCTAAAGGTGAAGAAGTATTACCTTGTGATCCAGAGATATCTACAAAGAAGTGGAAATAAAGGATTAGAGATCAAATGGAAGAAGATAACTTGGTCTGTAGAATTAAAATGTTGGAAAACACGATGGATAGGTTGTTTAAACACCAATGAGAACTCTTAGATCAACAAAGGATAACAATGGTTAAGCAAGATTCCATAGACTCGGTGGTTTAAACCTTGGCTGAGAAGTTTGGCATAGGAAAGAGCCACGATGAGGAATAATATGTGGAAGAGCATGAAGAAGAAACTCCAGTTGAAAGAGAAAAGGTAAAATATGATCATGCTCCTTTTAAAGTTGAAACTAAAGTTGAGATAAAAATATTTGAAGGACAAGTAGATGCAGAATTTCTTGATAAATGGTTAAAATAATTAGAGGCTTATTTTAGCATGCATAATGCCATTGAGGAAAAAACATTACCTTTGCATGTCTCAAAATGGAAGGACATTCTCGGTTTGGTGGGAGAACCATCTAGCTAATTGTGAAAAGAATAAGCGTCATATTGTAAGTTCTTGGGAGGATTTTAAAGAATTATTTAGAGAAAATTTTTACCCTATTGGCCATAAAACTAACTAGATGATTAATGGTAGTATTTTAGACAAAGTAGTGGCCAAAGTGTGTAGGATTACACTATAGAGTTTCGGAGGCAAGTCATGTTGTTCAATATGGACTTGGAGGATGAGGATATTATGACCAAGTATTTGGGAGGACTTCACACTCACCTTCAAAGGAAGGTCATCTCCACAAAGCTCAAGGATCTCAATGAAGCATGTGTGCAAGCATATTGAATAGATGATGAGAAGAAGAAAGGAGAAAAGGAGTCAAGGGAAAAGCGGTTGACAAATCAACCAAAGAAAGAGTAAGGAAAAACACGTAACAAAGGTAAATGGAAAGTTAAAAAGACCGCTACCACTTTGAATACTTGTAAATATCCTAATATTTTTGCCATAATTGTGATATCGGTGGTCATAATGATGCTACATGTTGGAAGTTGCATCAAAGAACTGAACCAAGGACTCCAAGAAGTCCATGAAAGATGTAAAGGAAGATGGGGAGGTCAAGATAGAGGATGATTGATGTATATGAGAGGCTAGGATGCACAACCACCAACATGGAAAACCGAAACAAGAAGTAGAGATGAGTAAGATATTTCATATCAAAATCCAAATCAAGAGAACTGAGATAAATGCTTTGGTTGATATTGGTTCTCAATCTAACTTGATTTCTGATGTCGTTGTAAAGAAGCTTGGTCTTGAAACTTATGAGCATCCACATCCTTATCCTTTGGGATGGGTGAAGAAGGGTGTATAAATTCAAGTAATAAGAAGATGTAAGTTCAAGTTTGGGATAAATTCTTAGTATATAGATGTATTGGAAGCTTATGTGATTCCACTTGATGAATTTGATGTTGTTTTCAAGAGTCCTTACTTGTATATCAGGGATGCTATATTCATGAGAAGGGATACCCGATACAGATAGGTCAAGGATGGATTTAGTTACAACATCCATGCACACCAACGTAAGTAAAAATTTCTATGGTAAGTGTTAACCAAACAAAGAGACTAATTCAAGAAAATCATAATCAGTTTTTTTTACTTTTATTGAAAGATAAACAAGATGGGGTATAAATTTTAGATATTTCTAATAAAGGGATGAAGGATTTGAATAACATAATTCAGTATTTTTAGGAAGTGTTCCCCAGTGGGTTACCACCAAAATAAGAAGTAGAGGATGAGATTCAAATGTTTCGAGTCCCCTCTACCAAATATCGGGTTGTATAGGAAATCCTTGTTGGAGATTACAAAGGTAAAGAAACAACTCTGGGATCTATTAGACCAAGGGGTAGTACGTCCAAGCACCTCACCATGTGGTTTCACCTATTGTGATGGTGTCAAATAAGGATGGTTCTTGGAGAATGTGCATCGACTACCATGATTTGAACAAGATTACCATAAAGAACATATATCCACTCCCACACATAGATGATCTCTTGGACCAACTTCAACATGCAAAGTTCTTCACAAAGTTGGATCTCAAGTCTAGTTATCACCAAGTCATGATGAAGGAGGAGATATATGGAATACCGTCTTAAAAAAACAAGGTTGGTATGAGTGGTTAGTACTTCCATTTGGATTATGTAACACACCCACTACATTTATGAGATTGATGAATGATGTATTGCAGGAGTTCATAGATTCATGTATCATTTCTTATTTGGATGATATTTTGATTTTTAGTGCCACATGGGAGGAATGTAACACATTTGCAGAAAGTCTTACAAGTTCTCAAGGAGAAACAACTTCTATGCAATATGAAGAAGTGTGAATTTTCCAAATAGTCACTTATTTATCTTGGGCACGTGGTTGGAGGAGGAAAACTATGAGTGGATCTAAATAAGGTGAAAGCCATCACCAACTAGCAAACACAAATGAGATCCATAGAGACTAGGAGTTTTGTAGGAGCAAGTACATTACATGAGGAAGTTCATTACGTGATTCTCTGCTATGCAACTCCTCTACACACACCCGCCACAAAGAGTAAGGGTTTTGACTAGCGTAAGGAAGGTTTTTGAGTTATTATAATAAATAAAATAGTCATTCTCTAGTACTTTCTCTTCCTAATTTGTAACAAGCCTTTGAAGTAGAGAAAAATGCTAGTGATTATGTTATGGGAGAGTATTGCTCAAGGAGGTAAGCCAATATGTTATCATTCGAAACATTCACTTCAATAGTTAAGGGATATTCAAGGTATATGATAAAGAGATGTATGTGCTAGTTTAGGAAATAAATAAATGGAAAAATTATTTTTGGGTAAAGAAACTATTGTGGACACGACCACAAACCTCTCTCGGTATTTGCAAGCACAATCTAAATTGCAACAGGTAAGGAACTACAAGTGGATGGGATTATTTTGGTAGTTCCATTTGGTGATCAAGTATAATAAAGGTATCACCAATTTGGTGGCATATATGTTGTCTAGGTCTCCTACACAGGAGAAAATCTCTAGTTTGGCCACTATATCTCATATTCAACCCTTCACGACGGAAGCTTACAGAGAGGCATATGCTCAAGACAAATATTTCGGGGTGACATATCAGCAGTTGCAGTCCTAAGGGAGGGAAAAGATGGGTATTGAAGATTGTTATCTCAAATATGGGTTGCTCTATCGATGGGGCAAGCTTTGTGTGCCAAAAAAGAAAGGATTCTATTGATGAGGGAAGAACATTACCTCAAAAGTAGCGAGGACATTTTGGTGTTGAAAAGACGATGGCCCACTTTCAAAGGTATGCATATTGGCCCAATATGCAAGAATAAGTATATAAATTCATAAGAGGATGTACACTTTGTTGTACTAACAAGCCTAAAATCAGGAAGGAAGGTTTGTATATGCCTTTACGGGTCCCTACTCGACATTGGGAGGATATCTCTATGGATTTTTACGTATACCTATGTATAAACATGGCCATGATTATCTATATGTTTTTGTAGATAGATTCAGTAAAATGTGTGTTCTTATGACATGTCAAAAGATAATAAAAGCATGTGAGGCAGCGAGAACATTTATTTTCTTATGTATGGGTGCATTTTGGTTTGCCAAAGTCTATTGTTTCGAGCAAGATTCTAGGTTCTTGGAGAAGTTTTGGACTACTTTGTGGGACAAGATGGACACCGGAGTCTACAGAGGATCACTACCTTCCATCTCCGGATAGATGGGAAAATGAAGGTGGTGAACAAGAATTTGGTACAACTGATTAAAGGATACAATAACAAATATCCATGGACTTGGGATGAGTCCTTAGACTACATTCAACATTCCTACAATAGGGAGGTAAAAACATCCATGATGCAGTCACCTTTTGAAGAATGTTTGGGATATCTACCTACCAATCCACTAGAAATTACGGTTGGATAACAAGAAGAATGGGAGATATATGACTCGGAAGTGACAAAAATAACAAAGTTTGTTGAGAGGATCCAAAAAATTCATCTCAAGGTAAAAGAACAATTGGATAAGTCTCAAGACAAGTATAAAGCTAGACACAATCAACATAGTATAGAGCAAAAAATTCATGTTGGAGACAAGATATGGATTTACTTGAGCAAGGTAATAATACAAGGTCAAGCAAGCAAACTCAAACCAATACAAGTATGGAACATTCATTTATCTTTAGAGCACGTTACAAAAATGCTTTCAAACTTGATTTTCCACACTTCATACGAATGTACTCGGTAGTAAATTGTGAGAACTTGCACTATATGAGCCTTCTATGCTTGACAGGAACAAGAATGTTAGTTATTACCTTCCATAGAAGATTACATCTTGGATTCACGAGGCAAGTTGGAAGATGATGTAATGTTGGAGAAGAAGGTTAGAGAAACAAGGAGATGTCCACGGGAATATTGGAAGGTTAGTGTAGACACCAAAACTGGTATTATTACCCTTGTTGCCCTACATTCACTTATTTTCCACGGTCACCTATATAGACCCCCTCTTAATCAATTTATGTTCATGTTAACATTCCCATCTTTCCCATCTATTATCCTATCCATTTTAATTTATTATTAATCCTCATCAATTATCCCCTAATCCTCATCTCATTATCTAATTAATCTCAATCATTCCTAATTTCTATTCTCTAAGTTGTTTATCATCCCTAAACCCCTTAGTTTCTTATCCCTAGGCTCCCTCTATCTTTTATTTAATCCATTTTACCTCCCACCTACCCATGTCACTTCCTAGGAAACCCTAACCCGCATAAATGCTTTAAAGAACTTATCCCAATCCATAAAAGTCTCATCTCTCAAATAAATCATCCTTTTACCACCCAAATGGATGGTTCCCCACAGTTGGTGGTGACATACCTAGGTCACTGTCGACCCTATAAGACCAAATTTACCTCTCCTCCCAAAGGGAGGCATAATCAGAATTCTCTTGCATTTTGCGACCTTGTCTTCGAGCCTGGGCTTCTTTAAAGTTGTTTTAGTCTTCTTGGAGTCCATTTAAGCTTATTTGCACCACTTGTGGAGGATTTGGGGAGTTCATCTTGATCTTGTATTGGTTTATACTATCATTGCTATTATTTTTCAGTCACTAACTTTTACGAGTCCATCTACAATAGAGCTTCAAATTCGGCTTCTTCTTTTCTTATTATGTTTGTAGGTTGTCCATCCAGCCCATCTACCCTCGACATTGCTTAGGAATGCCTAGGTATCTCGTGTCTTCTATTAGGTTTTCATCAACCTAGCCCTATATTGTCATCCATTCTGCCTTTTAGGTCCACATCAGCCTCTTTTATGTCTTTTGTCACCTTATTTAGGACTTAGATTTGTCATTATGTTTCTTTGTCGGTCCAGATCTTTCTATTAGACTTCGGTCCTTTGCCAACCGAGTCAAGTCATCATCAACCCCTGTCTTGCTAGACATCCAATCCACTCAAATTCCTATTTTCCTACATCATGCTTTCCTTCCTGTTCCAGATCTCTTCGCAGTTTCTATCGGTTTTATAGACCTACATCATCTTGAGTTTGCATAAAAAAGCTTCTCAGATCTGCATTTTGGTTGATGTTCTTATCCATCTTCTCAGGTCATCATTGACCTTCCCTCTACATCCTCGGTCACCATCAACCTAGCTAGGTAAACTTGTTTTGTGTTGATTTAGATCAGATATGCACTTTTTATCCATTTCTACAATTTCTAGATTCTGTTTAGCTTTAGTTTTTGCATGTTATTCAGTCCTTTATAATTTAATTTACCCTCTTTTATCAAATATGGGGTTGACATACGTATAACAAAGTTACCACTTTTTGGAACTAACTTTTTTGGGAAACCCCTCATCTACCATCTAATCCATTTTTTTTTAGTTATCTTTATTGTGTAGGTTCATCAAATTTGCAGCGAGGAAATCTACTTTGCGCCCATCCATTCATCACCATCTTCTTCCAAGGTACCTTAAACCCTTGCATCTTTGAGTTGTTTGATTTTATTTGGTATCTAGTTCACTAATCTGAACAGGAAAGAGAAAATTTGGTCAACATTCTGGCATGCCCGGTGGGACCACCCTTTTAGGTGAGTCTCTTGAATTTTGTTCATTTTCCATATTTCTTATATTTTCCACTAACATTATAGGTAGAGGCTTTTCTTTTTCTTTTTCATGTTGGGCTTTTGGATTTCTTGGATATTTCTCTTCACTTGCTTTATTTTGAAGATCAGATAAAAAGGAAAAGTGAAAACCAGGTATTCTTCTTTTTGTCTTAATTTCTCCTTCTTGCATTACATTTTCCCTCCTTGTGTGTTTTCCCTCATCAAATTTCCATATTTGGTTTCGGGTTTAAAACGATCTTCTTGCATTCTTGGTTGAAAATCTAGTGTAAGTAGGGGTTTAATTGGTTGAATTTCAAATTTCATCACACACATCCAAACACACTAATCAATCCACACATCTAAACATTTCCTACCAGGTGGACCTAATCGGGAATTGAACACCCAATAGGAAAGCCGCTATGGTGTTTTCGGCCATGTTATAAATCGTGCATGCAGACTTGGGCCTCACATACCTTCAAGTATATCGAGGACTCCACACCATAACTACCCAAAACCAGCCTTAGATGGCCATCTCTTAGGTACCCTTGTTATCCACATTTTCTTTTTCTCACATTTCCTAATTAATCATGTTAATAAAAAATTTGTTTCTTGATTTGTTTGTTAACAAATTTCATAAACAAATCTTTTCCCATTTCATGCCTATTAATACCCCTTCTCAAGATGAGACAACACAACAATATAATATATCTAACGATATTCCTTCCTTGAACGACCTTGAGACCTCACCTTGGGTCTCCAACCTTGTGTTTCCATGGCCTCTCAACCTTGTGAAGACCATGTCATCCAAATCGATCCCCCTTTTGAAACCAATTCTCCTATCTCTCATCAGTCTATTTCCCCTCGACTAGTCACACCACCATCTCCTGCTCCTTTAGAAACTCTTGGGCCTCCTTCTAGCCCCATTTATGACTTCCTATTTTGTAGATCTCCCATGATCTCTCAATCCACTCAATTGGTGGATCTTATTCCACCCCATCACCTCATATCAACACTATCCCCACTTCATCCAATATTATCACTAGAATGCCTATCCAACCATCCCAATCTACTAACATTCCTACTTCTCATGTGCCTCAACAATCAAATATTTCCATCCAATCCCAACCATCCTATCACATTCCTACTTTCCAACATCACACATTCCCCCAACCAACTCAATCTCCACCCCTTAATTATATCCCCTCTTATCAAACATTCCCTTCACTTTAACATACACCCAAGCTTCTTTACATAATGAACCACAACCATATACCTCTTACGCGGTACCTTCACACGAAGCTTGTAGACCATATTTTAATTATACCCCCTGGGGAATTGTACAATTCGATCTTTAATAAGTTAATGGCAGTTCACCTTATCACACTGACTCCCATTTGATCTATTGATGACTCACACCCAAAACCCGCTTGGTATCATGAGGGTCACTATTATAAATATCATCGAGTCATGGGTCATGACATTGAAAAGTGTCATTCTTTTAAAGATCACATTCAACAACTTATAAATCAAGGGGATCTCCAAATAGACAATTTTTCTCATCTCTTAGCCAACCCCTTGACATCTTCAAACAACCCTTTCCTAATCCACCATCGAAAAATAAATTTCCACCTTCCACATCTTACAAATTTAACCCTTATGCGAGTCAATACTATACATCAAACACCTCCATCCTTACCTATCTCATCTACCTCATCATCTACCCCTACCTTAGACATTATGCCTATGAATTCTTCAATATCTACCCCCACATCTACATCAACCATATCCATGACTACCACACCTATCACATTAACTTCTACCACTTGTTCTACATCTACATCTATTCCTACCTTTACCACATCCACATTAACTTTGACTATACCTACCACTTCATCCACATCTATCATGCCCCAACCTATCATATCTAACCCCTTATCCACATCTACATCAAACACACCTATCACTACATCACTTATATCCCTAAACATCCCAATTATACCCACCTCCCTATCAATCCCAACTACCTATATATCTACCACATCAACAAATTCACTTACGTCTACCTTGACATCTTCATCACATATACCTACATCTTTTCCCATGGCCACATCACCTATTTTATCCCAATCTTCTACACTTAATCCTTCAACATCTACCATTTCCACATCTATACCTGTTACCACACCAATCACATCTTCTCAATTTGCAAACATATCAATGATACCCCTTGAAACATTTATGAAACAAGCACCCCCACCTAAGACAAACACAAAAGGGTATTCATGTCTCCTCTACAAAATCAACTATTTCCACATCAACCAATCCAAAACCCACAATCCACATCTCACATAGATCTCATTAATCGCATCATACAAACACCTCTTTCTCCATCAATATCCACCCCTACACCACAATCTTCAGATCCTCCAGTTGAGATTATTGTCATCCATACCAAGGGTAAACCTTCTTGATCAAAACCTAAGACTCTTGGTAAGCATCCCTAAAGGTCTCTTATGCATCCTCGTAAGAAGTTAGATCTTACCTCTCAACAATCCAATGTCACAAAATCCATCCTAGGAGCACCCCCATCTATTTTAGGGCCAGATATTTCATCTAAGACATCTCCCAATGATCAATCCAAATCCAAACAATCTAATCCTCCTCCTAAATTTGATTCATCTTCTAAGACATCTAATTTACCCATCCAATCTACATCCACTCCTTCCCTAAATCTAAGTCAAAATATCCTATCAAAACCCACAAGAGCTATCTTCCTCTAAAAAATTTCAAACGAGTCCTACGCAAATACCCTTTGACATTTAATTCAAATATATGCCATCACACTTCCTCATATTAAATATTTTAATCCTCATAGTAAGAAACCATCATGGTTTGATCCCAATCTCATTTGTGCCTATCATCATACCCGGGTCATGACATTGAGCATTGTAAAGCCCTAAAAACCATCATCTATGATCTTATTAAGGAAAATGAATATCTCATCCAAGGGGATCTTCCTTCTCCATCCACCACAACCAATCCAATTCCTATTTCTACATCCCCATCCATCAAATTTTTAAGTCTCCTCCTTCATCCACATCATCCCTTGTCATCTCTCCTCCGCATGTCATTCCTCCTAAAGAGGGTCCTCCCTTGTTCATCTCAAAATAGTCTCGCCCCATTTTGCCATTAAAAATATATCAATTTACGGCCTCTGCCATATTTTATCTCCTGTGTTGTGCCTAAGAAGTCTCTACCTTCCTTTTATTTCCATAATCAATCCATTCTGGGTCGAGGATCATGTATAGATCCAAAATTGTTTCCTCGTTTCTCTGTTCATCTGAAAAGGTCTGTATTTGGGTGTAAAACTCGGGCTCTCTATTTTTCCATTTTCCACATCGAGATTTGTTGTCCTTGTCATTTTTCCCTAAATACTTAAAGAAAAATGAATGGATGTAGCTCGGAGGAATGTATTTGAGCCTTGTAACATTTCTAAATTCTCTGTCCTTGGAGAAAATTTCATCTCAGGCTCAAATGGTCATTTTTCTGCATTTTACGGTTTGATGGGCGTTTCTCCCAATCAAATTTACATCCTTGCATCAACAAGAAACGTGGCCTCTTTTGGTTGGACGTGGCTCGGTGGGGTACTTCAAAATTTTATGAATCGCCTCAACTTGAAAACCTATCTACGTGGAAGAACGATGCTCATTTGAAGATTTTTTTTTGGTTGGCCTTGGAGTTGCGCCAAGAGGACACGTGGAGGTTTCGTTGCTTTTCCCGGACTTAGACAAAATTTTATGCAGCAGTACTATTTGGTGGGACAGGGACACATGGTGAGCCCACGCTCATTCAGGGTCTCGCTTTGGGCACCATTTTGAAATTATGCCATGAAGACACGTGGAGGTTTCCGCTGGGTCTTCCCATACTTAGTCTTTTTTCAAAATATTTTGAGAGGCCTAGGACATGTGGAGGGACCGCGCATGTTTGAGGACTAGCCCTTGAGTTTTGTTTTAAAGAAGCACTAGGAGGACACTTGGAGGCCTCCGCTCACTTTGAATTTTTCTTGGACTTTTCAACGGCCAAAGGAGATTGCCTCGGACCCTAACACATGGTGCCTTTTGTTGAGATTTAAGCCTTCAAACAAATTTTTGGGCCAGGACACGTGGTGAGCCCTGTGCTCATTCAAGGTCTCAACTTTTGGGGACCATCTCAAGATGCGCCATTGTGACACGTGGCAGTTTGAAAAGTCAAAGGGGGGAAGCGGACCATGGGGAAACTTGGATTTTTTCCTCCTAAAGGATTAAGACATCAAAATGGCCCATAGAATCGATAAGAGAAAGGTCAAGGTTGGCTTTGAAAAGTCAAAGGGGGGAAGCGGACCATCGGAAGACAACTTGGATTTTTTTCCTCTTGTCACCAAAAGGATTAAAACATCAAAATGGCCCATAGACCCGATAGAGAATAGTCAAAATTTTTCCTTGGTCAAATGGCGGAGGTGCGGAATTTGGGGAAATTTGGAAAATTTTCTTTTGTGGAGAAAAGAGTTAAAAGTGTAAAATGAAGCATGGTTCCATTGGGACCCACATCAGAGGCTAGAAGCGGAAGGGCGGAGCTGCGGGGGAAACTTGGAAAATTTTCCTTTTTTAAAAAAGAGGTGAAATAGTAGAATTTGGCCACGGTTCCTCTAGGGCCCACCTTAGGACACGTGTCAGGCTCATTTCTCAAGGGTGGAGGTGTGGAGAAAAATGTGAAAATTTTACATTTTTCCAAAAGTTGCAAAAGGAAAAGGAAACCTGAGCCCATTTTAAAATGGATCTCCCACGTGGATGGTCCAAATTCAAAATAGAAATCAATGGAAGTTGTGCATCTGTATCTAATTTTTCCGCCATTTTCACTCCAGAGCTCCGGGGATGCGTATTCTTGTGGTTTTTATCATTTCTTGGAGTCTCTTGCATGCCAAATGAAAAGGAACATTAATCTGGTAGCTTGGTTTGGTGGGGAAGGTTTGTAAACATATCTCACCATTAAATATGCAATCTGTTGGATTCGACCCGATTTTTCTTTCCTTGGAACACGAAAGACCTGTTGATATCTTGGTTTGGTGAGGAAAATCCGGGACGTCTTTTACCATTAAGATGAGATCTGATCTTTGGGCTCGATATGATCTTCCATTTTTCCTTCCGGGCATGCAAGGAACAGATTGGATAGATTAGGGGTGGAAGTGGTTGGCGAGTAAAAGGAAGAGTGATCTACTAGAGGAAGGAGTTGAATGCGAGAGATGTTTGAAAAGATCTACCCCTTGAGCACCTGACAAATTTTTTTATAGATTTGATTCTGGGAATCATGATCGGGATCATGGTGAGCATTGGTGCACTCAATGTTTGGGTTTTTTGGGGGAAAAAACTCTGTTGTAAAATGTTATAAATGGCATGATTTTTCCATGAAAGGGTTGGAGGTTGGAAGGTTGGAGTGTTAGAGGTCAGAACTAATTTTCTAAGAAAAAGCTTGATAGAACCCGTCTTTCTGAGAAACTATCTGAAGAAACCTATTTATCTCTTTTGTGTTAAATTTGATCATGTCAAGGTGGTTGTGAGTGTACAGACCATTGACAAGCTCTGAGATTGTTGAGAAACTTTCCCTCTAATTGATAAATTTAATCAAACTTGAGTTAATTTGTGTTATTTTGGGCAAAATTTGTGTTTTCTTTGTTTTTGAATGTCTTGCAAGTAGTTTTTCTTGTTCCCATTGCATTCTTACATTGAAATATGTGTGAATCACACAAGATCTTATCCTTGTGATAGTTTGGTGGCATTTGCAATTTCATTTATTAGAAGAGCTTTCATTTGATAGTGAAATAAACAAATTTAAAATCACTTGTGACTCTAGCATGACTATAAGATTGTTTGTTAGCCTTTGAGGGTATCTTAGGCGTGATGAAACAAAGATTGATAATGTTTAGTTAAGTTTTCCAATTTGAGCCTTCATTTTGGATCCTTGAAGTTTGTGTGAAAAGTGTTGATCTGGGCCTCCATTGAAGCACATATTCTAGTTAAAGGGACATCCTAGCTACTCTGAAGCATTTTATTGTTCGAGCTCTCCATTTTTGTAAAAATTCTCAAAGATTTGGTATAATCAACTTTATCCTGCTTCACCTCCCACCAAAATCATTCAAAAAAATAATTAATCTTACCCATACTACCCCTATTTGTCTGTGTGTATCTCAGATGCACAATTTCTATTACCAAAACATGTAGAAACACTCAGAGTTTTCATTGTCTTTAGTGGCTGAACCTTGCTTAGAAAATATCTCCATTATCTAGAGTGACAACTCGTGAGAGTTAGGTTTTGTTGTATTGATCATATTTTCTTCAAGGTCTTCTTAAACACTTCACAAGGAAGGAATTCCCCATCTCCTCCATAAACAACAGGCTACAAAAGGGTTCTCTCACCCTGGTTGAAAGGCACAACCATAAAGTAGTGAGGATAGATCAAATCCTCTTGAGGGTGCTATCCATTTCTCCACATCTGAGTGACAGAGGGCTAGTTAGATCCCATCCCCTCTAAAAATGACTCACTATGATCTATCTATCTCTAAGCTTCTTGCCAAACCTGTGATGCTACTCAGACTTTGAAGGAGAATCAATTTGGGTACCAACACCTTCTTAGTGCATTTCCGGGGACATAGTGATTGCAGTTCATATTCAGACCTTGGTAAACACTTCTTGTATGCTCAAAGTGCTAATACATCTTTTTTAGGCATCATCCTGTGTTCAGGCCTGTAAGAAGTGTTCAAAGTTACAAGTGTTATGTGCAATATTTCCATTTTCTATAGTTATTGCACTAAGTTTCATTGATAAATATGGATAAAGAAGAGTTAGGTCTTTCCATTTCTAGTTCTAGTATTGACAGACATTTGACAGATCATATTTTAGTGCATTTGCACAACTAAGGTGGAAATCCTTAGTGGTGACTCCCTGTTGATCTGATTCTTGATAAATACCAGTGTCTTAACCTTTGTCAAGTGAGTTTTGTTACTAATATTTGCAAAGATGGAAGGAAGAAGATCTTTCTTTGCTAGAGATCCTCTTTAGGACATTATTTCAGAGCTAGGAAAAACAAAGTTAGAAGGAAGAAAATCTGGAGAGTTGTTGGAGATCAGCAGACAAGAAAAGGGATCTCCATTGATGAAAGTGATCGGCCTATCATTGAAGATTGTTATTCAAGTGATTCTAAATCAGGTAGTCTTTTTGTGGAATTAAATTCTCCATCTAGAGAGGGGCCTTCATTTGATTTTGAAAATTTTCTTCTCATTCTGCTCCTATCTTTTCAAAAGTTGATAGGGATTTCCAAGAAACAAGGCCTTTAGGGGATATCCATTTTGGAAGTTATACTCTATGTGTTTCAAAGACCCTGTCCCTTATCAATTTGTCTCCCCTCAGGGTCACCTCCTCAAAACAACATGGCCTTACCCCCACCCAGACCTCCTTTTGTTGTAAACACCTTTGGTCCTATAAATTTTATAGGGATAGCTGGTTATCCAAATGTAGTTCCCAGGATGTAAGAAATAGATTACCAAAGTTCCAAGGAAACAACGCTATAATTGGTGATCAACATTTAAATATTTTTATCAATATGATGGAAGATTTTGAGATTGAACATGAAGATGTATATATCAAGTTGTTTATCCATACTTTGGAAGAGGATGCAAGGAATTGGTATAAAGCTTTTCAGATAATTCCATTGATTCTTGGACAGAGATGAACAATGCATTTAGACTAGTATGGTGATAGAACTGACCCTAGGTTTCTTCTATCAGAATTTGAAAATATCAAGAAGAATCCTAATGAGTCAGTACATGATTTCAACACAAGGTTTAACAAGACCTTGAGAGATTTCTTATTAGCTTAAGGCCATGTGATGAATCATGTTTGATCAAATATTTAAGATGCATTTGATAAAAAAGTTGCTTACTACTTGAGGGACAAAAACCCTACTAATTTGAGGCAGGCCTTCACCATGGCTCTGCAAATTGAAAACAACATCAAAGTAATTGGAAAGCCTCCAAAAAGGGAGGGTGTAAAACTAATTAACCAGAAAAGCCTCAAACAAGTAAGGTTGTTGATTTGGAGGAAGTTGTGAAAACTTTGGGTTAGGGCTGTCAAAGAAATATCATACAAATTAGCCCGGGTAGAAAAAGGAATTGGGTAGAGTTCACAAGGTCAACACAAGCAACAAGGCCAAGACAGGTTTACAAATCACCAAAGATATGATGACAGAGGAAAGGGACCTGTTGGATTTGGAAATAGACAGTCCCAAGCTAGGGAAAATAGAATGGTACTGATCCTTTGGCTACTAGAGTTGTTGTTGTGGAGGAGACAAATGTCATTGATTGGTGTGATAGATGTTTCATGCCCCATGCTCCATGTGAGGAAGATCAACAAGAAGAAGAAGTTGATGATGATAATGATGATGATGTCTGCATGATGGGTTGTTTCCATGAGCTCACAACAAGGGGGAAACTTCAATGAAGTGATAAGTGCTAGAATGCTGTTGCTAATTTTGGGACTGCATCCACCAGGTACCTATTCTTCCTCCCTCTCATACTTTAGAAGTAGATGTTGTACAAGCTTTTGAACTGCCCAATAATGACTTTGAATATCTAAGAGCTTTAATGATAAAGAAGTATGATGGAGGAATCCCATAAGAGAGGACATGCAGATTATTGATGAATGTTGTTGTGGCTCAAGAAAAGGAACACAACACAAGAGTAGGGTTGTCAAAGGTACAGGGCCTCAGGCCAAGCCAAAAACTCCATTGCTTTCAAATATTCCTAAAGAGGCTCCTAAGAAAGATGCATCTTCCAAAGGCCTTGCTGCCCTAAACAAAACTCATACCCCTCCTCATGCCCAAGCTATCAAAAGTCTGTGCCATCTAATGAGTGTGTCACCCTTCCTTCCAATGTTGCCTTGCCAAAGTCTACCCCTTATGATATTGCCCAAGTCTTGAGTCAGATCAAGATCTCAGTTCCAATTGTTGAGTTGCTTAGGATTCCTGAGCACAAGAAAAGGGATTTTGAATATTTGGGGCTGAAAGAGGAGAAGACTACCTTGGGTAGAAATATAAACATTGTGGAAACTCCCCTAGTCATTGAAGAGTTAGAAACACCACCAGTGTTGGAGGAACTAGGTGAACCACCTGAGGTTTATTTGGGGACATCCTTGGTGGACTCTCAGCTAAATGTGGATCCATTCTTCACCACTCTAATCATTAAGGACAAGGACTTTGCACAACTGCATGTTTGACTCAGGGGCATCATGCAATGTCATGCCTTTGGAAGTCATGAATGAGATGAATATTAAAGTAACAATAACATATGGGAAGTGTACTACTATGGACTCTAGAGAGGTGCCAGTGGTGGGATGTGTGAAAGGTCTGGTGGTACAACTTGTAGCCTATCTCGGGAAGGGAACTTGAAGCTTGATGTAGTTATTGTTGACTCTAGCCAAGTGGGGTATGTTGTTGTCTAGAAAATGGGCTACAAGTGTTGGTGGGAGTGTTCAAATGGATATGTCCTATGCCACCATCCCAATTGAGGGAAGCCTTGTCAAGTTGTATGGGGAAAAGAAGATGTTGCACCTTATTGAGGATCCCAACAATGCATCCTATGAGGTATTGTACACAAGTGTTGATGTTGATAACTTCATAGGATATGCTGATGGAAAAGAGCACAAAATTGAAGAATGCAAGTATCTTGAAAAGGAAGGCTCTCCTTGGACTTTATTGTTTGATGGAGCTTGCTCCAAGTTTGGAAATGGTGTTGGTGTTGTTGATCTCTCCAGGCTAGGAAAAGTTTGTCTTTTCCTTCAAACTCAACTTTTCAAATCAATTTGCTAATAATAAGTTTCTTGAGTATGAGGCATTGTTATTAGGTCCTTAGAGGATTGCTTGGAAATATGGTGTTAAAGACATTCATTATCAAAGGAGATTCTTGGAAAATTAATTGTCAAGATCAAATTAATTGTCAAGAAAATTGTATGCCACAAAAAATCAGTGAATGAAACAATACAAGCATGCAGTTTGGGATTTCATTGAGATGTTTGATTCATTCAACATTGTGCATCATGATAGGAAGTTCAATGATTTGGTAGACAAGCTTTTGTGTTGGGATCTTGGTTTGATAATTGTGCAAGTGTCCCCATATTGTGAATATGATGTTGAAGTATTGACAAGGCCATCTGTCCCTGACAACATTAAGCATTGGCAAGTTTTTGATGATGATGCTCAGGTCAGAAGATTTTACGTAGAATAAAGGAGAGTTTTTTGATCAAAATATTGATTGGGAGCCAATGGTGTGTGTAGAAGAGGGAAAAGAAACCTTGTTTGGAAAAGGCATTATCCAACTAAAGACTAATACCATTCCTAGAGGGTTGGTTGCTCTTGAATCAACTTTGATAATGTTGATCGCATTATTAACAGATGCATAGCAGCCTCAAGGGATATTGAGGAGCATGACCTTGGCACAAAGGAGAAACCAAGGAAGATCTGGTTAGGAAGCAATCTCAGCAAGGAGGAAAAATAGTCCTATGTCTAATTGCTAAAAAAATATCAAGATTGCATGGCTTGGACTTATTCTGAACTAAAGGCATATAGAGAGGATCTGTTTCAACATGAGATTCCCTTGGAATCTAATGCAAAACCATTCTAGGTAGAAAATAAAGACCAATCAATCCACTCCTATCTCTCAAAATGCAAGAAGAACTGAAGAAACTGAGAGATGGAGGGATTATTCAGCCCACAAGGTATTCTTCCTGGGTTGCAAATCTAGTACCAGTCAGAAAGAAGAATGGTGACATCAGGTTGTGTGTGGATTTCAGAAATTTGAACAAAGCATCAATGAAGGATAATTATCCTTTACCAAACATGGAAAACATGCTGCAGCTAGTGATTGGTTCTGAGTTACTTTCTACCCTGGATGGTTTCTCTGGTTATAACCAAGTTGTGGTGAAGGAATCAGAAAGAATTAAAACAACCTTTACCACTCCTTGGGGGACTTATGTGTATGTCAGGATGCCCTTTGGTCTGATGAATGTTGGAGAAACCTTTCAAAGAGAAATGGATGTTGCTTTTTCTAGTTACATCAATGATTTTATTGTTGTTTACTAGGATGATGTGACTATGTTCTCTAGAAAGCAAGGTGATCACTTGTTGCACTTGGAAAAATGTTGATAAGATGTAGAGAGTATGGTATTTCACTCAATCCAAAGAAGTGCCATTTTGGAGTATAGAAGGCAAAGTTGCTTGGTCACATTGTGTCATAAGAGGGGTAATGATTGATCTAGAAAGGGTAGAGGCCATCAGCAAAGTCCCAATTCCAAGAACCAAGAAAGGAATTCAGTTTCTTTGGGTAGATAAACTTCATCAGAAGGTTCATATCAAACTTTGTTGAGTTGACCATTCCAATTACTTCCATGCTAAAGAAGGACCAGGTTATTAAATGGGAGGAGGATGCCATTCAAGCTTTCAATGGGATCAAGGAGGCATTAAAGCATGCCCCTGTTTTAGTAGCTCCAAATTATAAGAAGCCTTTCCAACTATTTTCCTTTTGCTTCAGAAAACACTATTGCATCTGTCCTATTGTAGAAGGATGATGAAGGGGTTGAGAGGCCAATTGCCTTTTTCAGTAAGGCATTACGGGGTTGAGCTGAAATACACTATTATGGAGAAACAAGCATTTGCCTTGGTGAAAGAAACAAAGGTTTTCAGGCCTTACATTCTGAGTTCCAAAATTGTTGCTTATGTTCCCCACACCATGGTCAAAGACATCTTATCAGAGATGGAGGTCTCAAGAAAGAGATGCAGATGGGTGAACAAGTTGCAAGAATATGACATGGACATCCAAACCACATGAAGTTGGTGAGAGGTTTGGGCTTGGCTAAGCTTATGGCTGAGAGAAACTTGCAAACTATTGAGGTGAATGAGGTAGAAGAAGGAAGGGTAGATGTCTTTGAAAAATTGATGAGTTTTGAGTGGTACAAGGATGTGATTTTTTATCTCAGACATTTATACTGCCCTGAGTATTTGAGTAAGAACTAGAAAAGGGCCCTTAAGTTGGCTTCCCAGAAATATGTCATTACTGATTATGGGTTAGCTTGGAAGAACCCTGAGGGAGTCCTCTTAAGGTGCATCACTGAAGATGAAGCCCCCAAGATAATTGTTGATCTCCATGGAGGAGTTTGTGGGGGCATTTTTTAGAAAAGTCACACACACAAAAGATCTGAGGGCTGGTTATTGGTGGCCAACTCTCTTCAAGGATGTAACTCTTTTGGTTAGAAGATGTGAGAGTTTCAGCACTTCTCTAGAAGAAGGACCGAAAGCTTTGAGGCTCCTTCCTTTGCAACTGTGTACAATTGAAGCCCCATTCAAGCAATGGGAATGGATTTCATTGGTGAGATTTCAGACCCTTCAAGTGTTGGCCATAAGTGGATTCTTGTAGCCATTGATTACTTCACCAAGTGGGTGGAGGCCATCCCCACAAAGAGAAACACACCAAATTGTCATGGACTTCATGTTGAACCATATCATCTGCTAGGTTTGGGGTGCAGTCAAAATTTTTGTTGACAATGCCATGAGCTTTGAGCTAAACCCTTGGTGGAAATGTGTAGAGAATATGGGATAAATTTGACATATGCCTCTAATTATAATCCCCAAGGAAATGGAAAAGTTGAGTCAGTAATAAAAATTTGCTAAAGATTATCAAAAGAACCTTGGAGCTTAACAAGAGAAAATGGGGTGAGCAGTTGAAGTTTTGTTATTAGGCTGACTGAATTACTATTAAAAGAGCACTAGAAAGAGTCCATTTGAGTTGGTGTATGGAACTCAGGCCCTGCTGCCCCTACATATGCAATTATCCTCATATCAGTTCATGCAACAACTGGAAGATCAAGAAGTAAGTCCATATGATGCCGCATTAACCAGATTGTTGAACTTGATGAAGAAAGGAGGGCATCCCACCAAAGGCATGTAAAGTTCAAAGAAAAGATGAAGAAGTTATTTGACAAGAAGGTCACTCCCAGAGCTTTCAATGTTGGAGATCTTGTGTTGCTTTATGGGATAGACAGGCATGAAGATAAGGGAAAGCATGGAAAATTTGATGCATTATGGATGGGCCCTTATTCCATTGATATTAGGATTGGTGAACATACCTTCTTCTTGAAGGACTTAGATGGGGAATTGCTTGAATTTCCTATTAATGGTAGGCATTTGAAACATTTCTTGGATTGATTCCCAGAATCAAGATGAGCATCATCTATACAGTGTATAGTTTGTTGGTTTGTTTTCTATTTTTGTGTTTTTGCTCGTTTTGGTCCTTGGTGACCTATTTTTGTTGGTTTCTCTATTCATTTTTGGGGAGATGGCTCTGTTTTCTCTCTCTGCAAGCTGACTCCTTTTCCCAATGGATATTTTGGCACTTGGTCTACCTTTGTTCTTGTGGCACTTGTAAGGAGTGCCCATCCCCGAGTCGGAGCCGATGTTGGTGCTCAAAATAGTCTCGCCCCATTTTGCCATTGAAAATCTATCAATTTATGGCCTCTGCCATATTTTATCTCCCGTGTTGTGCCTGAGAAGTCTCTGCCTTCCTTTTGTTGCCATAATCAATCCATTCTGGGTCGAGGATCACGTATGGATCCATGGTTGTTTCCTTGTTTCTCTGTTTGTCTAGAAAAGGGTCTATAATTTGGGTCTCCCGTTCTCTGTTCATCTAAAACTTCGGGCTCTCCTATTCTTTCCGCTTTCCCATGAGTTAGGATTTTTGTTGTCCTTGTCATTTTTCCCTAAATACTTGAAGAAAAATGAATGGATGTAGCTCGAGGAATGTATTTGAGCCTTGTAACATTTCTAAATTTCTTGTCCTTGGAGAAAATTTCATCTCCGAGGCTCAAATGGTCATTTTTCTACATTTTATGGTTTGATGGGCATTTCTCTAGTCAAATTTACATCCTTGCATCAACGAGAAACATGGCCTCTTTTGGTTGGATGTGGCTCGGTGAGGGTACTTCAAAATTTTATGAATCACCTCAACTTGAAAACCTATCTACGTGGAAGAATGACACTCATTTGAAGATTTTCTTTTTGGTTGGCCTTGGAGTTGTGCCGGGAGGACACGTGGAGGTTTTTGTTTGCTTTTCCTAGACTTAGAAAAAATTTTTATGTAGCTAATACTATTTGGTGGGACAGGGACACGTGGTGAGCCCACGCTCATTCAGGGTCTCCGCTTTGGGCACCATTTTGAAATTACGCCATGAAGACACGTGGAGGTTTCCATTGGGTCTTCCCATACTTAGTCTTTTTCAAAATATTTTGAGAGGCCTAGGACATGTGGAGGGACTGCGCATGTTTGAGGACCGACCCTTGAGTTTTTTTTAAGAAGCGAGGAGGACACTTGGAGGCCTCCGCTCACTTTGCATTTTCTTGGACTTTTCAACGGCCAAAGGAGATTGCCTCGGACCCTGACACATGGCACCTTCCGTTGAGATTTAAGCCTTCAAACAAATTTTTTCGAGGCCAGGACACGTGGTGAGCCCGTGCTCATTCAAGGTCTCAACTTTTGGGGACCATCTCAAGATGCGCCATTATGACACGTGGTAGTTTGAAAAGTCAAAAAGGGGAAGCGGACCATGGGGCAACTTGGATTTTTGCCTCTAAGGATTAAAACATCAAAATGGCCCATCTGCAAGCCCGATAAAGAAAGGTCAAGGTTGGCTTTGAAAAGTCAAAGGGGTGGGGAAGTGGACCATTGGAGGAAACTTGGATTTTTGCCTCTTGTCACCAAAAGGATTAAAACATCAAAATGGCCCACAAACCCGATAGAGAATAGTCAAAAAATTTTTTTCGGTCAACGGGAGGTGCGGACTTTTGGGGAAATTTGGAAAATTTTCCTTTTGTGGAGAAAAGAGTTAAAAGTGTAAAATGAAGTGTGGTTCCATTGGGACCCACATCAGAGGCTACTAGAAGCGGAAGGGCGGAGCTGTGGGGAAACTTGGAAAATTTTCCTTTTTCCAAAAAAAGAGGTGAAATAGCAGAATTTGGCCGTGGTTCCTTAGGACCCACCTTAGGACACGTGTTAGGCTCATTTCTCAAGGGTGGAGGTGCGGAGAAAAATGTGAAAATTTTACATTTTTCCAAAAGTTGCAAAAGGAAAAAGGGAACCCATGAGGCCCATTTTAAAGTGGATCTCCCATGTGGATGGTCCAAATTCAAAATAGAAATCAATGGCAGTTGTGCATCTGTATCTGATTTTTCTACCATTTTCACTCTAGAGCTCTTAGGGATGCGTATTCTTGTGGTTTTTATCATTTCTTGGAGTCTCTGCATGCCAAATGAAGAGGAACATTAATTTGGTAGCCTGGTTTGGTGGGAAGGTTTGTAAACATATCTCACCATTAAATATGCAATCTAACTATTATCGGATTTGACCCGATTTTTCTTTCCTTGGCATGAAAGACCTGTTGATATCTTGGTTTGGTGAGGAAAATATGGGGATGTCTTTTACCATTAAGATGAGATCTGACCTTTGGGCTCGATATGATCTTCCATTTTTCCTTCTCGGGCATGCAAGGAACTAGATTGGATAGATTAGGGGTGGAAGTGGTTGGCGAGTAAAAGGAAGAAGTGATCTACCAGAGGAAGGAGTTGAATGTGAGAGATGTTGAAGAGATCTACCCCTGAGCACCTAACAACTTTTTTAGATTTGATTTTGGGAATCGTGATCGGGATCATGGTGAGCACTGGTGCACTCAATGTTTGGGTTTTTGGGGGAAAAATCTGTTGTAAAATGTTATAAATGGCATGATTTTTTCCATGAAAGAGGTTGGAGGTTGGAAGGTTGGAGTGTTAGAGGTCAGAACTGATTTTCTAAGAAAAAGCTTGATAGAACCCGTCTTTCTGAGAAACTATCTGAAGAAACTGTTTATCTCCTTTGTGTTAAATTTGATCATGTCAAGGTGGTTGCGAGTGTATAACCATTGACAAGCTCTGAGATTGTTTGAGAAACTTTCCCCCTTGATAAATTTAATCAAACTTGAGTTAATCTATGTTATTTTTGGGCAAAATTTGTGTTTTCTTCATTTTAAATGTCTGCAAGTAGTTTTCTTGTTCCCATTGCATTCTTACATTGAAATCTATGTGAATCACACAAGATCTTATCCTTGTGATAGTTTGGTGGCATTTGCAATTTCATTTATCAGAAGAGCTTTCATTTGATAGTGAAATAAACAAATTTAAAATCACTTGTGACTCCTAGCATGACTATAAGATTGTTTGTTAGCCTTTGAGGGTATCTTAGGCATGATGAAACAGAGATTGATAATGTTCAGTTAAGTTTTCCAATTTGAGCCTTCATTTTGGATCCTTGAAGTTTGTGTGAAAAGTGTTGATCTGGGCCTCCATTGAAGCACATATTCTAGTTAAAGGGACATCCTAGCTACTCTGAAGCATTCTGTTGTTTGAGCTCTCCATTTTTGTAAAATTCTCAAAGATTTGGTATAATCAACTTTATCTGCTTCACCTCCCACCAAAATCATTCAAAAACAATTAATCTTACCCATACCACCCCTGTTTGTCTGTGTGTATATAGATGCACAATTTCTATTACCAAAACATGCAGAAACACTCAGGTTTTCATTGTCTTTAGTGGCCTGAACCTTGCTTAGAAAATATCTCCATTATCTAGAGTGACAACTCGTGAGAGTTAGGTTTTGTTGTATTGATCATATTTTCTTCAAGGTCTTCTTAAACACTTCACAAGGAAGGAATTCCCCATCTCCTCCATAAACAACAGGCTACAAAGGGTTCTCTCACCTTGGTTGAAAGGCACAACCATAAAGTAGTGAGGATTTCTCCACATCGAGTGACGATTAGATCCCAGGACTACAAAATGACTCACTTAGATCCATCCCTCTAAGATTCTACAAAATGACTCAAACTTTTAGGAGAATCATACATGTATCTCTCACTTCCTCATTTTTGAGGTGTTGCATATATTTTATCATATCCATCTCATCCTATCTTATCTAATCTATCTTGTCCAAATCTTCTTATTTACCACCCTCGTCCAAAGTCCACCTTTGTGGCCATACTCATACTTATCTTGGGGACCATTTTTTCTCATCAAATTCCACCTTTGTGGCCATGTTTGTGCCCTTCTTGGGGCACCATATTTTTATCCTAAGCCCAATTTTGCGGCCATCTATTCATCTCGTTAGGGATGTATATTTACTTCGCTTCTATATGGGGTAGCACATAGCTTTTATCTTCACTCATCTATCTCATTGAGTCCCATATTTTGCAATTTGCTAGTCTATCCTTTTACAAATTTAATGTTGGTGACCTCATCCTTAAAATAAAATCAGAACTTTACTACTATAGAAAAGAGCCAACGTGGAAAGTTTTTCCCCAACTGGATTGGACCTTACATTATTACGCATAAGTATGGGTCATAAACCTATTGTTTGGCCTCCCTTGATGGTAAACCGGAAGTGGAACTAATTAACACATTGCACTTGCGACCATTCTATTGTTAGAACATTTATCAGTGAGAACTTAGTCATATCCTTAGATCATTACTCCATCATTAGCCTCTTCCATCTATCATTGTAATGGTTTGGAATTATGTGGTCTACTGTCACTTTCCTAGACATGACTTTAAATATGGGCACCATGGCTATGTCCATAACATTTTCTTTATGGGCGGAGTTCTCCTTCTTGGTGAGAACTCCATGATCATTACATCCATCACCACTTTTTTACCTATTGAAACCATGCTAAGGGTCCAAGGTGTCACTTGTACATTCATTGTACCCTCTATGTGGTATAACTAGCTATTCCCATCTCTTCCTCATGAAAAAATCAAAATTCATGGATGCTCTTATCAAAAAGTCAAAGTTATCAAAAATAGACCCTCGCTACCTCAAATGACAACCTGTTCATGTAAAAAAAAAAAATCCAAATAAATAGACCGATCCCTCGAAGGACGAATATCATGTATACCATTCTTACCATCAAAATCATAAATGAATTAAGTAGACCATACCCTCAAAGGATGGATATTATCTTATATCATGGCATCAAAAGCTTTTGCATTGATCAACCTTCTATCTTATCGCATCCAAAGAAAGCTTCCCGTATTGATCAACTTTCTCATAGCAAACTTCCAAAGATTGATCGGTTTGCTTTTTCCCCTACAAAGAGTTGGGGCATAGACTTAGGGAAATATACTTATGGAAAACCCTTTTCCCGCATACAAGTTACATCACAAACCACTTTGTCATGTCAACATTAGGTTTATGAGTTCATATCATCCATATTTCCCTCATGATATTTGGTATAATTAACTATTTTTGGTTATGTGTTAACACTTGCTTTGATTGCATGTGCATTGCATTATCGGGATCCCTTTCTTGTTTACCTCTAATGCAGTTGGTGGCATCATTTCCTCATGCATTCCTTGATATGATGTAGTATCATTCGTACCCTTTGGTCACCATCTATCGAGTCACGTTCCTTTTCTTCTATCTAATCTAAGCCTCTATCTTCCATTCCCTATCTATTATCCTAACATCAATTCTACATCATATGATCCATCATTTTGTCTATGTGTGACTTATCTTATCTCATCCAAATCTCATCATCTACATTTTATTTTAAGTCCACCTTTGTGGCCATATTTATTCCCCCTTGAGGCATTTCTATTTCATCATTTTTTTATATTTTTCCTTTTCGGCCATTTTTGTGCCCTTTGTTAGGGCACCATTATTTCCATCCTTGTCCTTTGTAGACACATACCTTTTTAATTGATTCCTCACGTATGAAGGATTTCACATTATTTTCACATTTGGTTGCGCATAGTTTTGATGTATGCCTATAACTGTTGGTCCCCATGGCTTGCATCCATTTGAGTGGTTTCCCATTAGATTCCCTCCATTTCACCGACTCATAGGACCATAGGAAATTGTCATCACTCCGAAGACTGTGACCTTTGTTTCCTGCCAATGTGACTCCTAAAATCACCGCCATACTTTTAACCTTTTTGTTTGAATCCTTCTTGCTTCGGGCATCTTGCCTTGCCTCATAATTTTCACCCATCTTTCTCTTCCCACCTGCTCTTTTTCATCTATCTCTTTCAAACTCATGACCGATTTCCCTTTTGTGTCATTGATCCCTCGTTTGAGGGGGATCACATTTTCAGATCCTATGTCATCCTTTATATCTCATCATTTTTGTCTCGTGGATTGCTTAAACAAACAACTCGACAAAAAGGGGAAAATGTAGACACCAAAATTTGGTATCATTACCCTTGTTGCCCCACGTTCACTTATTTTACCACAGTCACCTATCTAGACCTTCTTAATTAATTCATGTTTATGTTAACATTCCCACCTTTCCCATCTATTATCCTATCCATTTTAATTTATTATTAATCCTCATCAATTATCCCCTAATCCTCATCTCATTATCTAATTAATCTCAATCATTCCTTATTCCTCTTCTCTAAGTTGTTTATCATCCCTAAACCCCTTAGTTGTTTATCCCTAGGCTCCCCTATCTTTTATTTAATCCATTTTACCTCCCACCTACCCATGTCACTTCCCTAGGAAACCCTAACCCACCTAAGTGCTTTAAAACACTTATCCTAATCCATAAAATCCTCATATCTCGAATAAATCATCCTTCTACCACCCAAATGGACGGTTCCGCAGTTTGCGGTGACCCACCTGGGTCTTCATCGACCCTATAAGGCCACATTTACCTCTCCTCCCAAAGGGAGGCATAATCAGAATTCTCTTGCGTTTTGTGACCTTTTCTTCTAGCTCGAGCTTCTTTCCACTGTTTCAGTCTTCTTGGAGTTCATTTGAGCTTATTTCTACCACTTGTGGAGGCTTTGGGGAGTTCATCTTGATCTTGTATTGGTTTATACTATCATTGCTTTATTTTTCAATCACCAACATTTTACAGGTCCAACTACAATCAGAGCTTCAAATCCAACTTCTTCTTTTAGCCATTCTATCTACGGGTTGTCCATCCAGCCCATCTACCCTCGACATTTCTTAGGATTGCCCAAGTATTTGTTGCTTTTGTTAGGTCACCATCGACCTAGCCTGTATTATTGTCAGCCATTCTACCTTCTAGGTCCACATAAACCTCTTTTATGTCTATGTCACCTTATTCAACACTCGGATATGTCTGTATGTTTCTCTGTTAGTCTAGCTCTGTTCTATCAGACTTGGTCACTTAACCAGTGAGTCAAGTCGGTATTGACCCCTATCTTTGCTAGACGTCCAATCCACCCAAATCCCCATTTTCCTACATCCTGTTTGCTCTCCATGTTCCAGATCTCTTCTACAAGTTACTATCGGTTTCTCTGAGGACCTCCATCATCTTTAGGTCTACATTACAGAGCTTCTCGAGATCTACATTTTGATTGATGTTCTTATCCATCTTCTCAGGTCATTGTCGACCTTCCCTCTACAGCCTGGGTCACCATCGACCCAACCAGGTAAACTTGTTTTGTGTTGATTTAGATCAGATATGCACTTTTATCCATTTCTGTAATTTCTAGATTCTATTTAGCTTCAGCTTCTACATGTTATTAAGTCCTTTATCATTGATTTTACCCTCTTTTATCAAATACGGGGGTTGATATACGCATAAGAAAGTTAATGCTTCTTGGAACCGACTTTTCAGACAACCCCTCATCTACCATCTAATCCATTTTCTCTTAGTTGTCTTTGTTGTGCGGGTTCATCAAATTGGCAACAAGGAAATGTACTGCGCTCGTCCATTCATCACCATCTTCTTACAAGGTACCTTAAACCTTGCATCTTTAAGTTGTTTGGTTTTATTTAGTATCTAGTTCACTAATCTAAATATAAAAGAGAGAATTCGGTCACAGTTGGACTCAAAGGGAAGACACCAAGGTAGGCTCGGTGGTAATTGTAGGAGAAAGTGAGGGAATTATTTCCTCATCTACTCCCCTATTAAGCTTCGTAGGACCAAAACACTCCCGATCGGGGATGTGTGATCCACATGGGATCTAGAAAGACACCACTTTATCGGAGGAACCATAAGTAGAAAAATTAATCAAGTAAGGAGAAAAATATTAAGTTTGAGAATTCTGAGAATCGTTTCCCCTGTGTAGGCGGCGACAGGTTGTGTAACCGACCCTATGGTTGCGTAATCGCCCCTCTGCGCATAGACCAATAGTTGCATAATCATCGGTCTGAATTCAGCGACGGTCTTGTCACTAATGAATAAAAATCCACGAATGGCCACAAATTTCAAACGTTTGGGTCATGTCTCTTCCTTGGATGACTCTTCCCATTCTCTAGTGCACATGAGGACATGGGGAGCAAGCTATTTAAGTAAGAAGAGTGTGTGGAATTGGATCATCAAAGATTTGATGGAGAGAAGTGAGAAAGAAACCATTGATGCTGGAATTTTTTTGTAGAAGCAAGGTGTGAGAATAGAGAAAACAAGTAGAGAGGGGTGGAAGTGACATTGTTTTCCTTCCTTTAGCTTCTTGTAATATGTATTTTCTTTGAATTGGCCAATATAATATTGGGAAGAAAGATAAATTTCCCTTCCGAATGTTTTCCCTTAAATTGGGGGTTTTCAGGATAAAATATTGTGTTGTGTGTTGAATGTGTTATCTTTCATTGTTGCAAAATAGTTCTAAGTTTCATATTTCATTCACTCGCATTAAGAAATGTCATTTTCAAAGTAAATTAGAAGTAGGAACAATATTTTGTGGTCTCTAAATTTATAAAGTATATTTTTATAGATAATTTTTCTTTAATTTGATATTTTTAGGCTTCTTTTGCTCCAGATTCCTGTAACCTTTAGTGCGAGCTCTCTCTTTTGGAAAGACTCATGTCTATAGTGTTGGAAATGTTTCCAATTTTTTATGTCCTCAAAATTTTATATTTCTTATTCCATCATGTAATCACTATGATCGGGTTCCCAACACCATCGGGAGCTCCTAAAACCTTTCCTAGAAGGTGACCCTTCTCGAATGATCATGCACACCTTTCCCTCAAAAAAAGCATTTGGAGAGAAAGCATTCTCAAATCCATTCCAAAGCTCAAAAAATCCTTCCTAAACTATATTTTCATGGAGAAAACTCTAAGAAATTTGTGTTGAATACAATATAAGCCTATGAAACCACCTAAAGCTCATGAAACCTTTCTTAGATGTTGATTTTTGCAAAAAGGCGATTTTGATAATTTTGATCGAAAAATTACAAAATTTTAGTAGGGTTGTCAAGTAAATTGCCTGAACATTTTACATGCCAACAACTAGCTTTGACTTGGGGACTTGTCTTGGGTTATACTAAGTGCAAACAAGGCAAGGAGGAAAACCATAATCTCACAACATTACACACACCAATTCCTTATCCATTAGGCATAATAAAGTCAAAGGGAAATACCTTATGGAATATTTATTGAACACCACACACACACACAAAAACAATAACATAGGAAGGGAAAAAAAGGAAAAGAACCAAGGATAAAAAACAACCCTAACTCACCTATGTATAGGAAAGGGACAACCCGTTGCTAATGTATTACTTGTTCTTCTCTGGATGTTACCCATGTACATGTAGCACCAAATGGTGTTGCTCATCAAATCCATGATTTGGTTTAACAAAGTAATACCCCTTTCTCAACTTCTTGGGAAAACCTTTTATTGTAAGTTATCTTCACATACCTAAGAAATAAAAAGTTGTGTGTTTCTTCTTGAGAAATTATGTATGAATCCTCTTGCTAATGAGGATCCACTTAGACAACTCATTTTATTTGCTATTATGAAATTCCATTTCTATTGCTGCCAATCCATTTTCATATTCATCTCTACATCTGATTTCCTATTTTTCACTTTACCACTACTAAAAATTGATTCTTGGTCATATCAAACTCGCCATGTTCACAAATAGGTTTGTGCTCTTTGATGGGCCTCTGCTCCTTTCTTTTCATGCTCCATATGACCATTATTTTTATGAGTTGGTTCTTGGTGGAGTTTTTGAGACTTTCAACATTATCATAGACTTCTTGCGCTCTATGTTTCCTAGTTGTTCCAGATGACTATCCTTCACACACACTAGCTCATTATCGATCTGTTGTTTTCCATGGTATGAATCACATGGTGCGTCGTCCTCTTGAAAAGAGAACGAATATTGTGACCTTTTTGGGATTCAATAGTCATCTCCGTGATGGAGATATATTCTTCTTGAGTGGAATCATCCTTGAGAAACTCAAACACCTTATCATCTATACATTCATCATTGATAAGGTCCTCTTCTCCAAATGGAAAAGAGAAAGCTTCATATTCACAATCATATTCATTAGGTAAGTCCTCGTGTTGAATCTTGGGAAGATGGTTAGAAACTTTGGGTTGACATTTTTAGATCTCATTTGATATCACTTTTTGTCCATAATATACATCTCTTATCATCTCAAGTTTGATTTGTGACAAGTCAAGATATCCATTATCTTTATCATCACCAAGTAGAGAACTTGTATCTATGTTCAATGGGAAGTGCACATTGTCAAATTTTGGGTCCATCAAATCATCATGATGTTTCTCAACTAGATCAATCACACCTTTGTACTCCTCCATCAATATGGGTAGCTCAACATCTTCCTCTAAAGTTATGAAATAGTTTTCATATCTTGAATCTTGGTACAAAATATCTACCCTTGGGTCATCTTTTTTAAATAGTATATCTCATATTTCTTATAGGAAGAATCTTCTTCATTTTACCATTGAATGGTATGGTGGCATATGACCAATCCATCTATATATCTCCACTAACATCCCAATGAAACTCGGCTTTACATCATCTCGTATATGAAGTGGAATGTGGAATGTTAGCTAGAAGTATCTTGATCTTGACCTTATTGTTAGGAAAGTCCACCAATGTTACTTGAACATATTTGACTTGACCAATGAACTACTTATTTGGTCTCCATGGAGTAACAAATATCAACAATAGGGGTGAGAGTGATACCAAGGGAATTTGTAACTTTTGTAGGCATGACATTATCAGAAGCACTAGTCAATGATACAGTTACTTAATTTATATCCATTGATCAAAAAAGAGAGATAGAAGGGTTCTAATTTCTTAGAAGTGGAGGATGTTGAAGCAAGAAGGTTATGAGAGAGAGTGGTATTAGGATTGGGAAGTGGTTCTTTAGTAGTGAAATTAATGGAACCAAAATTTTAAACAACTTCCTTTGATAAACTAGAAAAGTTTATCAAATTGCTTGGGATGAGTTCTTAAGATACTCAGACTCATAAATTTGGAATTTGGACTTCTTAACATGGTCAATGATGTCAAAGGATGAAGAGGTGGATAATTTGGGAATAATGACAACTTTAATACAAAGAGAAGTTACATTCTTAGGAATAACAAAAGTAGAAGCAAAACCTAACTTGAGTAGGGAGAGAGAAAAAGACTTACAAGAAAGAGATGTGGCTTTGGATGAGGTGGTCATGAGATTCTTCTTGGTTGACTCCATGGAAGTGGGCAGTGGTGATCCTCTTTTTGTTGTTATTTTGTAGAGTCTCCTTTTGAGGATTCAAGTGCTTCACTTGGGTAGCAGAGAGGAAGAGGCCTATTTTTGTGGTTGTGAGTGAGTGAACATTGCATAAGAGTAGTTATTCATATCAACCATGAAATATTCATAATATTTATTAGATGAGTATTCAAAATACCCAATGTTTGCATATCCAAATTCTTCTTCTCCTTCAGATTTTGATTCAACAATTTCATCTTCTCTATCTTCTCTGGTTCCACATGTTGCATTAATAGGTGGAGCCTCTAAGGAAATCCTTTTGGGCACTCTAGAAATATGATTCTAGTTATGGATTTGATATGGGACATGTTGAGCCATTTTCTTCTATAGTGTAGTCAAATCATTGACCAATTTCTATAGAAACAAATCAATGTCCTTCATCTTGAGAGATTTGGAATTAATTTTTTATTAAATGGTTCTTGATCTTTCTTGACATGATAATATCATCTTCCACTTTAATAAAAATTTATTGAGCATTATCCAATGTATCTAGTTGAGTTCTCCACAATATGAACCCAAAATTAGGCAACCGAGCATTTATGAAGAACCTCTTTTATTTTCTATAGTAGTAGGACGGGCACCAGTATAGATATTATTAATCAACTTGTTAAATTTGGCCAAATTTTCTCATGGGTTCCTATGGTTCCTTCTTCATTTGAGACAATTTAGAAAGAAGGGAATGAACATATTCTATTGACTTGAATTGTGCTTCAAAATTAGCTTTCATATTTTCCAAATCAATGATTGAGTGAGATGGCATATCGTAGATCCATTTTACAACAATATCTTATAATGACCCCATGAATATTCGAACAAAGACATCTTTATGTCCTACTCTAAAAACACTACATGATGTGATAAAGGTTGTAATGTGATTATTTGTACATTTCTTTCCATCTCTGTAGAACTTGGGAAAGTTCTTCTTGATCCTTTGGGTAATTCATAAAGTGGAGGATTCAAATCCAATGGACTTGTGTTCTAACCCCAAGGTACTAGCTCAACCACCTCACGGAAGAAGAGTGTTCAATGGTGGTAGAGAGATGGGAGATACAACATGACTAACAATATGCTCTTCAAATGGATCTTTCAAAGGAATTCCAACAGGTCATCTTTAAAACGGTACAGAGCAAGTATGAAATCATCTTGTTGATGCATCTTGAATGTAGGATCTATAATGCCACTTGCTCGATCACCTCTTGTATATCTTCTATCTACTAGTTTGCTAAAAAATGAATCACTCAAGCAAAAAAACAAGTTTTTAGATTGGACAAGGGATATGATTCAACATACCATTTTGTTTTGTTTTTTGGAATATATGATTTTTTTGTATTTTGTGGTAAAAGGGCTGAATAAAAGGATTGTTTCAATCCCAACGGAGTTTCCAAAACCATAGGTGAAATATTTTGTTAGTGGATAAAATGTGAAATTTCATCAATATTCATGTGACAAAGTCCCTACTCTTAGGAATGGGGAGGCTCTCATTTATTGAAAGATAGAAAACAATGTACACTAGTAGAGGCCGGGAATGTGTAAAAACACCCTTGTTGTGACTGCAACAATGGTTGAGAGGGAAGGAAACTTGTAAATATGTGAGGAGAGAGAAATGAAAAGGGGAATTCTATTGATGATTGAAGATATATTTCATCAACTAACATTTAGAGGTGATTCCAATTTCAATTGGAGAAAATAGGAAAGCACAACACAACATCATGACAATATAGTGAAACAGATAATACAAGATAAATATAAAGCCTCATCAAGATATATATTCATTACAAAAAGAAGGTTCAAAAGTCCTTTAACCTCTTACAAATGCCAACATGTGCTCGAATGAGTGCAAAGTTGAGAATGGAGGAAAATTACTTAGGTAGGAAATAGAAGAATACAACTTGCTAGAGAGGGAAAAAATTGATTCTTTGTAATGGAGAGAGTATTACAATTTATATCCAAAGCATGTGACTCTTCACATTCCCATGTGACCTTTTAACTTAAAGTGCAATCTCAACAAAGAAATAAAAACTTTAAGTGACTTAAGTCACTTATACAAAAATTGTTCCTCAATGGAGAAATATAATGTTAGAGAGAGAGAGAGAGAGAGAGAGAGAGAGAGAGAGAGAGAGAGAGAGTGATTGTGATCAAAAGAAGGTGATCCAAGATGAAGTTCTTCTCTTCCCTCATTGTGGAGATGAATGCTACAACTGAATATGATCTTCTTGATTCTTTCTATGATTAGATCATGTATTTTATTGGACTTAGAAATGATTCTCTACACCTTATCTAGACCATTCATCTTTAGTCATGCCTTGAGATCTCTCTTTCAGCTCTTCATCTCTATGAGCAATAGTAGGTGGGAAAATTAACTCTTTTTTCACAAACACAATCTCTTTTCTCCCAAATGAGAAAACACCCATCTTGCAATCATCATGAAACATGCACTCACACCACACATTCCCTAGACTCAGTAACCATGAGCTCTCTTGGATTTGACAATATCAAAGATTTATGAGAATCATCAAAGGAAACAAGCAATCCTCCGAATGGAAACACTTCTTCTTTGTGAGATGGAATCAAACACTGAATGAATGGAAAATTTCTTCTTGAAGATTATGAGTACTTCATATCCTCTCTCTTGAATAGAGGGTGATGAGGAGATAAAGAATACACTAGCACCATGGTTCCCATCATGAAATCCTTGAATGATTCAATTGGATGTTTCATGTTCAACAATCCTCCTATACATGTTAATTCAAGTTAGAAAATGAGTTTTCTTTCTTATCTAGGTGTCTTCAATGGTATTTAATGATGATTTCAATTGTGACATGGATGTGGTTGTCATAGATGAAGGACTCATCTAAATCACTTGTGAATGTGTTCATTTGAAATATTATTAAGAGAAGAAGTGATGCTCTAATTTTGGGATAATTATCTCATCCAAATCAATGGGAAAATGTAAAACCCGATGAAGCGAGAATAATAATGAGAAAAAATCAGTCCTCCATATATCCAAAAATACTCCACCTCATCATGCAAGAAATGGATCAAATGAAAGGTGATTTTAAGAGGAACACTTGCTCCAAATTTTAGGCAATTTGGCTCACAGAGTCACCACGAAAATGCAAAACCATTTTCAATTATTCAGGGCAAAATGGAGTTCTTTGGTTGGAAAATTCTTTGTTGAATAAAAATCAACCATGCCATGATATCGCATAAGTAATAGATCATTTGAAAGGCGTTCTGAAGAGGAAGAGGTGGGAAAAATTTCAAGGAGTTTCGATTGCGAGAACTCAAAATATGAGAAAAACAAGATTTTGTAAATCTAGGGCATAGAGCTGGTTTTAATGGTTTCCATGGAGTTTTAATGGAGTTTCCACCATGCAATTTTTCTATTTTCAAGTTGAGGTTTTGGAGGGAAAACAAGATTTAAAAAAATGACTTAAGTGGAGGAGGGGTTTGGGTTTTGCTTGTGAAAATAATAAAATGCACCCTTTTACATTCTCCACTCCCAAAGGCTGCTCTAATAAGATTGTGGTGCACTCATGAAGTTCAAAAAAATTCCAAAGAGTGATTCATGGAGGAGCCAAAAATGTGCCCAAGGCCATGGGGTTTGCATTTTATCACTCAAAACAAGCCAAAATGCTATATTTTCATGTTACTTTTTGCTTTTTCTCACCAACCAATAGGAGGGTGCACCCTTTGATGGAGAGATTTCAAAAAAAAATTGACATACTTGTTTTTTCTCCTCCAAAAGGCTTCTTAGCTCCCAAAGATTGCCAAATACACTTAAGTTGCTGACATCAACAACCCAACAAAGAATTAGAATGTGGTATGCATTTTTTGGTCTAAGACCAAATATTAACCTTTCCGGGGTGTATACTATATGAATTTGAATAGAAATGAGCTAAAAAACCCATTTTTATCATTTAGAAACATTAAAAATGAATTCTCCTTGAGTTTGAAGTCAACTCACAAGTTTGGATAGGGAAGTGTGACAATGAGCATAGTTGCTTACATGGGATTGAGATGGGTATGAACAAACTTAACACATGGAACATAGAAGGGACTTAATGTGCTTAAATTTGACCCTTTTCAAGGATCCTAAATCCTCCTAAGGTTCCCTGAACCTTTAGTGCAAGTTCTCTCTTCGAAAAGACTCCCGTGCTTCGATGTCAAAAAGTTTCTACTTTTTAAGTTCCATAAAAGTTTTTTAATGACTATGATTTGGGTTCCCAACACCACCCAAGGTTCTTGAAACCCTTCCCGCAGAAGGTGACCCTTCTCGAATGATCACACACACCTTTTCCTCAAAAAATCACTAGAGAGAAAACATTCTCAAAGTCATTCCAAAGCTCACAAAATCCTTCCTAAACTATACTTTCATGGAGAAAATTCTGAGACCTTTTCGTTGATTATAATCTAAGCCTATGAAACCACCCAAAGCTCTCGAAACCTTCTCAAAAGTTGGTTTTTGTAAAAAGACATTTTTTACTAGTTTGATAAAAAAGACACAAAATTTCAATCGGGTTAGCAAGTAAAATGCATGAAAATTTTACATGCCAAAACCATCTCATGTAATCAAATTAGATCAAATAAATTTTCTTACAAAACGACATAATATAATGAAATTTCAATAATGATTACATATACATCTATTTGGTTGCACCCAATTAGGGATTAATTTTTCTTATTTATTAAATTAAAAAATGGAATAAAAAATAAACACCATTTTTTCCTCTAATTAGAGTGAAATCCCAAAATACAGTCAAATATAGCTGTAGATACCTAAAATTGGATGTGTGACATCTACAAATCAAATCTTCGCAATTATCTCAACCCAGAAATCATTATGCATTTAAATGACTAACTCCTACACACATCTTTGCTTAATTAGCACTATTGACCACTAGGTCACACTTGTTATCCATCATTGACCCGGTCAAAATCTCACTTTTAGAATAACACATCTTTTAACATCTAACTACCATCTCTAACTAGTAGATTGCATTGCATATTTCACATGACGCTTGATCAACAATGATAGAAAAAGTTGATTGGGTGAATTTTTCCCGAGTTATCGATTTCATCATTTAAAGCTCTAACTATTACATTTTTAATTTCACAAGTTACCCCTTGTCAATCTAGTGTCATTTGAGCGTAAAATATTGTCATAACAATCACCTACAAAATCACATTCAAACAACCCATTTAAAGGGCCTCGCATATCACTTATTTGGGGATGACCTAGGAGATCACAAAAAAACATCCAATTTTTAAATCACTCTATCAAGCATATCAACCAACTCTAAGTTAGCAACATATTACACGGTTTCCTAGGCCACTTTGTTAAGTTACATCACCCCAAAGATCATTTCCAAGAGTTAGAAGTCCTTGTAAACACCAAATTTAGGTCACAATCCCTCTAGCCCCTTTCAATTAAGTAATTAGACACATACACCTAGCCATGACCCCTTCTACACATTAGTATTAATTTAATTACCCATAATTAAATTAATCCTCATCCTCACACCATTATTTATTTTAATTACCTTAATTAAACTAATATCCATCTCACTAAGCCACCTCACCTTTCCACCTCATCCTAGACCCATTCCTAGCCTATTAATGAACCTAGACCAAGTCCCCACTTATCCTAACCAACTGGGACTCTTTCCAACCCTAACTATTCATGACCTATTAATCCTCTAACTAATTTTACACTCTAATTTACACCATTCAACACTCTGATCCAGACTAAGCCAAATACCACGCCAAATTTGGGAGAAAAACCCTATTTTTGGCAAATTAGACCAATTCTCCTTAACCGACGCCGATTATCCCTCGGTAGAGTTGGTTCCCTAACCGCCATCGATTACCTTAAATAAGAGTTTCTAACTCTTTGCATGGGTTCTTCAATTCATTCATTCACTCAAGCTTTGACATTCTAACTCTTGAGCATTCAAGCTACCAGATGACAAACTAGAGCACACAATGTCTTCACCAAAGAACCAATCTCTTCCTCCACAACCTTGGATCACCCACAACAGAGCACATAGGCTCTGTTGTCGTGGCACTGGACACAACCCCATTTCATCTCCGAACGCTCATCAACCACCACCACCTTTAGATCTATAGGTTCTCAGATAAGTAACTCACTCTTATTTGTTAGCTCTGGTTTTTGATCTTAAGACTTTTATTCATTTCTATTATCCGACTCTCCTCTGTCCCGAATATCACCCTTCACCCTGTCTACCATCTATTCTACCAACCTAAACCATTTTTCCCATCCTAGCACCTCTATCACCCTTGTTGAGTCTTTTTATAAATCATACCATCCTTCCCGAACCCCCTCAACTCTCTGTGCAATCACAGAGAGATCCAAAACACCTACTTTTAATATTTTTACCATATTGCCCCTAGCGATACCAATCACCCAACCGACATCGGTCATCTAACCGATACCGATCTTCGTGACTGGTAATATATTCAAAACCAACGTGCTCATAAATTCTCCCAAACAACCCAGAATCTTACCAAACTTCACCCATACCTCACCTACAACCCCTGTCATACTTGTAGACCCAAACCAACCTACCAACCATCCGAATTTAATTATAACCTTGCTTGTTAGATTAAATTCACTTATTGTATGTTATAGGAGATACCTAAATCTTATCAACTATAGTAGGATTTCCTTATTTCATGTTATTTGCTGCATTAAATTGTATTTGAAAGTGGATTGACAACCTTCTAGGAAGCACCTCACTTCCCGGATCTAGCTCTCGCTAGGCAGTCCACTAACCTATATTGTTAATGTTATTTTGTGGTCTTGTTGTGTTTCTTATATAGGTTGTTCAACCTAGCCAAAGGAAGATTTCACATTTAGCTTTGATCAAATTCTACAACACACAAAATCTTCTCTCGATTATTGTGACAGTACACCTTCTCGCCTTTACCTATTAGCTATTTTATCACATACTTTGAGGTGAAATAGTCCTATTGGGGTCTTCATTTCCTAAACACTTTGCGATATACATCTTGCATGCATATATTGAGTGGGGATTTATGAGGGTTTGATGCCTCTTTAAAGCATTTCTACATAGGAATTACAAAGGCAACTCAACCCAATCAGTCTAATCCCTTTGTAGGCCCCCAAACAAATAAGAAGAATGAAGCCTTAATCATTTGCACAAACTACGATTGTAAAATTTTAGTCGAGGAAGGAACAACTAAAGACAGAGAGGAACAAAGTGCCAAAGGCAAGATCTAGTAAAAGTTAATATAGAACAAATCCATCTGTCCTAAACAACGTCACTTGAATGACTTCATCGAAACATATGACTTCATCCTGCACTTAGATTCACACTTCCATATTTTTAGGATAACTTGATGGCACACTACAAAACATTCGTGCACACTCTCAAATCACTATCACTTCATCTACATTTGAAATTGGTGCAATCCTCTCTAACCCTAACTTGTACTTTCCTTATTTAGCTCACTTACACTACCGCAATTGCTTTATTTTATTTTGATGATTTAAGATCTCAGTATACTCACTATATTTACTATATTACGATCTTATTTCATCTTTACACAAAGTAATTCATGTTAATTAAAAAAATCCTATTTTTAACAATTAGCATGTAATTCAAATTTATTTATATAAATAATGACTCACTTAGATGAAAATGATAATTGTCTTGAATAATTACCAATTTATCCATATGTTGAAACCAAAGTCATATATGAGAAATTGTATATTCTATACGAACAAATCGATCAAAATACCTCAAACAATATCTTAATGCAAATCCAAGTTCCCAAATAATGAATACATGGTAGATAGCCACTATTAAACTATGAATATTACTCTTTAGGTCAAGTAGGGTTCAATATATAAGGTATATTATGGGACTAAATATTTGAGGTTATGCATGTACCTAAATTTAAACCTAAATACAAACCTCTTGGCTTATATTCCTAAACCAAGGCCCAGACCTTCACAATCACAACATCCATGTTTCTAACACCAAATGACAAAAGCCTCATTGCCCCATGATTTAGACCAAGTTTTTCATCTAGAAATTTTATAAAAACATGACAATCATGTAGATGCGACTCTCTTCTTTTTGAAAATATAGTTTTTCTATTTTTTTAGTTGTTTAAGGTTCTTAAAGGATTTTACATATGCCTTCTTATCTTGTTAAATTTATGTCAAAGTATATCTTTTGTTCCATTAATCCAAGCTCAAAAAAAAAAAAAAATGACCACAAAGTAGGCTTGATTCTATATACAAATAAAAATCCATTTATGATTGTTTTCGATAAAATTATGGGAGATGAATACTTGACTATCAAATTTTCATCGATTTCGTGGTCTATTTCTTGTAAAAAATTAATTATAAAAATATTCATTGATTTTTTTTTTTTTGGAAGACCTCGATTACATAGATATCGACATCTCTACCCATGGTAAATTGGAGATTACATATAGCTGATTTACACTTTATGAGTAAGCATACATTTACATCGAAGTCGTTCCTTTAGCTAAGCACCACGATTAGGGGGCATCCAATCCGTCAAAGTCACCCAGGGAACAATCATGGCCCTATCCGCTTGACTCTCCGTGTCGGGTATCTCCAGGCCTTGCACTCAACAAGACTTGATCCTTGGTGGGCTCATTCCAAGCCATTCAACTTCACCAATGAACCAAGGGCCCTTCGATATTCATTGATTTTTTCAAATAAAAAGAAAATAACAAACTACATGATTTTATCTAACTTTCCACCAAAGAATTTTACTTGATACTTAATGACGCTATAAATTTGGTAGGTCGATGCACTACATACTCTCTAATATATTTCACTAAAATATATTTCAACTATTTGATCCAATTGTATTTAACCATTTTAATCAAAACTTGGTAGTCTAGAAATGAAAAAATAAACTCAAAATACTACAATTTATATTTCTATAATATCTTGTAATTTAAATGTATGCATCTTATATCAAATTTAGATTTCTTTGTTTTCTAAGGAAAATGTCTACTTAAACTTAATAATTAGCCTCTATATTCCAATAGTTAATTTTTTAAATAATAACTTATTTATAAACATTAAAACATATTATTATTTAGCTTATACATACTCACCTCATATTTAAAAGTGTACTTTCCAGATTGAAGTTATTTTTGACTCAAAAATTGGGGATTAATTCAAACCTCGACTGGTTTAAAGTTTTCTGCAAACCTTTTGATTATTGACCTGATATGAAACAGGTTAAGAGTGGCTCGAGGATTCCAGCATACTCTATCTATTTTGTGGAATTGCAAACTCAGTTCTGTGAAGTGCCACCATATTTCTAAATGTTTTTTATTTATCAATTTTTACTACAAATTAAATTAATCAGTACGCTTTTTTTAAATCTCACAAACATGAATGATTATACATTTAAATAATGTTAAGCGAAGTACCAACTTGGGAGGTCACCCTAAAGTACTACTCCAACTCAAACATGCTTAACCATGAAACTTTCCCCAAATCTTCTGGTCTTCTCAGTAGCTCAGTTATCTTTTCGACACCCTTTCAATGGTGTTTGGCTAAAGTCTAAAATTGTTGTTTTGTTTGGGCTTTCGATCCAATTTCTTTTTTATTCCTTTTTTGTGTGTGTGGTAGCCCTTTGGAAATTTTGTGTGAGCCCTAATAACCAGTACAAATGCTCCAAATATCCACACGCCACAAGCAAACCAAAAACCAATCCCAGAACATGAATAAAGCAAAACTTACAATTTCACCAGATGCAGCTAGTTTTTGTACAATGATTCTGAGGAGCGGCAGCACAGCCGTTCTCATGGAGTATCAGACATGTAACCTATCAACTCAAATACCCATTACAAAACAACATTGAGCCACGGCTAATTACCATCTCCGCCTGCAATAGTTTACGACAATGCACTTACCGGGACATAAAATGAGCCTCTGCAAGCGAACGGCTAGCCTTCTGTGAGGAGGAAGAGGGGGAGCCGGTCTGAATATACCTCGCAGCAGCAGGAGCCTCCAACATAAGTATCCATACGCTCTAACAAACGGAACTCCTCGTAACCGACGTGGAACGACCACAGAGACCCGAGACGGTCGAGGTGAAGAAGGAACAGTAGTGGCGATCAACACCCTGGTTCTGCTTCGGCTCCGACCAGGCACACACTTTCCCCTCCTGCCCACCCCAATGGGACACATTTTCGCCTCTCACCAGACTATCTTCCCCGTTCCTACTACTTACTTACTTGAGCTCTTGCCCGTTCCAGGCCCAGACAAAACACATCATGTTTTTTCCGTCTCGGACACGGTTTACACAGGCGTACCGGATTCGGCGCCTGATCCGGACTGCTACAGTCGGGCCTGAGACACGGCTGAAGAGGCTCAACGTACTGTGTTCGTTGAAAATTGAAATTGCTTTGGTAGCGGACTGGAACATGACCCGCAGGCTGGAGCACCTGCAAGGACTGGGCCTGTTTTTATTCTCGTCTTTCGAGCACTTTGCTTTGTCCGTGCAACCGGCGGATTATATGTTGGCAGGACTCCGGGCGGCGCTTCTTCACGGGTCTTGGCGTGTTACATGCAGTCTTGCAGAACTAGTACACCCGAGGGTCAAGGGTCAAGCCCATCCCCATAAAAAAGCCATACACCCATCACATGCATATGCTAATCTAGCAACTAACTTCGCTCCGTTCAGGTCATGAGAGAGATCAACCCCCTTTCCACCCCCTCTTGCTTGCTATATGGAACCGTTGCGTATTCGTGCCCCCGAGGGTTAGGTTGGTTCAGTTTGTATATCAATCGAGTGCCAATGAAGCTCATCTGTATATGGATAGGGGGAGCATCTGAAGAGAATTGTCCAAATCAAGAGCCCCAGAGAGATTATAGTATCTCCCAAACGGGTGTATCAATATATCGCGGGAGACTCTCTATAACTATAATAGCCAGTAGTTGGTGATGTTGGTCCAACGAGAGATGAAGGGAGGAGAAATGTTTTTCAACCATTTAGTTGCGAAAATCTGGGATTTGATTATATGACCTCCTGTTCGCCAAAGTACAGTCTTACCAATTGAGTTGTAGCCGGATAAGCGCAGCTATCCATTGTCAAACTCATATATTAAAAAAATCATCTGTGATGTGACACTTGGTCGTGGGACCCGCCCATGCATGAGCATGCATGTTTTCATGGTGGCATGTATGTTAGACGATGCATTCTATTTAGAGAATAGTCGCCAGTGAGAAAAAGCAAGGGTAGGGGATCTTTTCTCTCGAAATAAAAATTTATAAAAGGAAAACATGGTTAAATATAAAATACAAGCGCTTGAGATCGTTTATTCGATACTTTTCGATTTGTGTGAGTAAGACTTGTGTTATTTGTATATTTAAAATTGAGGTCGAAGAAAAACATTTGAAATTGAACCTCAAGCAAAGTGTTGTCTTGATGACTCTTAAAGTGACCACTTTGTGTTGGATTATCATTCTAACGAATAGAGCTACACATCTTTGATCCTCATAATAAATATGATTCCATAAAAATCCTTGATTTTCCTCTAAGGAGACAATAAACCCTACCACATTTTTTTAATGATATATTACAGACCTAAATACAAATTTCTCATTTGATTTTGGTTCATTATTGTAAAATTTATAAATACATTGATGTTATAGACGAAAGCAGCATATGTCTCCATGTAAAGTTGATAAAAACATACCCGCAATTGATCTAAAGAAAATCTCAAACAAAAAGACAACATAATGTCCACGTGAGTAATGATATGCCCATCTTCTATTTGAAAGTGCTTCTTCAAATAGCCATGTGATAGTAGTGCATTTATTTTTGACAATAGTTATGATAATTATGGTAAAATTGATTTTATGTAAGATTTGTAGATCTCATCTTTAATAATACTTATATTAATATCAATAGAAAATGTGTTAGCACGCATAGCAATAAAAATTTCATGTAAGAAAGATGTATATTGAACATAAGTATTACTGATCCTTAGAAGAGCTTATCTTACTTGCACGCTCCCTTTTATACAGATTTTGAAACAGATCAAAATATATACAATCGGTATTCATATTTAATACTCGTGTATGCACGACAACATTCAATTAGGCCTATGCACTTTTGAATGAGAGATTTCAGATTCCAATCACATAACTTTATAGAGAATTAAAGAGCCTTGAATAGATATCTTTTATATTCAATTGTTGTATCTGTCATCCATTTTAGTCTGTGAAGTAATATCACTTTAGAATCCCACTAAGTCACAGAGATACGAAAAGTTATAGGTGCTCGCTAAAACAGTGTCAAATATTTCGTCTCTAACCCTTACGGAAGTAAGAGATTATTGTCGTCTCCTCACGTTCTATTATTGTAAGGCAAAAGCTGTTCAGTCGTCACCATTATTTGTCTTTTGATAAAGGTGGATAAAACACAATTTCTTGACAGCACCCTCGGTAAAGTAAAATATATATACCAGATCTTGCAAGTATTTTGATGTAAATACATTGGGCCGAATGTATTTGCTGCTCACTTTGCAAGTTAATGTATGATGTATTGGATTCTCGGCTACAATCTCTGAAACAAATAAGAATACAACAAAAAGGTTAGGATCATATCAAATTTGTTGGGATTAACTCATGGAAATTCAAATTTTAGTATTGTTGAGGGGGATGACAAACATATGCACATAATCATATTGTTGAGGGGATGGCAAAAAAATTATAATCATATCCAATTTCATTTTAAGTAGAGTATTATTATTTTTTCAAGAAGTTTTTCAAATCAACTTTTAAATAAAAAGAAGTCATCATTTTTAAAATAGTGGATATCATTAGGTTTTTCTTTATTGTTAATTAACATTGTTAAGCCTTCTAATATTATATTTGTAAGTGGTTGGTTGTAATTTTTTTATCTATATGAGTAGTGGTTCGTTAGAGAATAATGGACGATCTTGCATCAAAGAGATGACCATATCAAACACATAAATGTGACATTGAAATTTTCTTCACATTTTGCGTGTATTCTTGAACTTCCACATTCTCTCCACAAGCTTTTTTTTTTGTTCATTGCTAAGGCTCTATCATAAAAAGTGATTTGTGTGTAATACACAAGATTGTGTAACTTCTTTCTACATCTCATGCATGATTTCATAGTATGAATGTCATTTTTGGTAGCCTCTAGAGTGTTTCCAAAGCTCAAAACACATTAGTACCAAACTTTAGCTAGGCATCTTCATTGAGCTTTAGTGGGTAAACCTTCAAGTCATGATTCAAGCTTCTTAATAACATATTATATTATAATTATTCATTTCAAGAACCCTTGAAATTCATCAACAAATTCTGAAACACATTCATAGCATTTCGGACTTTAAGGACTCATAGACAAACTGAATACTTGTCACTTCAATACATAACTACTTCATGATACTTCAAAAAGACTCAATATAGTCACCAAGTTCCTCAGACCACAAAATCCTTCAATATTGCTAAGCATAGACTCAGAGACTATGAGAACATACTCATGAGTGAAAAACCACTTACATACTTCTTATGAAATTTCAATGAGACTCATGAACATACACAACCATCTCAGACCAACCACACACCATGATGATACAAACACAGACCATAAGAACTCAGACATGTACACATCTAATGACCACAATACTGAGAGTTTTCCATTTTATACTAATAGAACAACCAACTTGCACCATGAGGACATTGAAATACATACCTTATGCACATGAAAGAGTCACACATACTAACCAAATCAGCTCCCCCTCAGTTGAATGCTTCATTTGCACTAATATACCTCTAAGAAGCATAGTAAAGGCATATGGACACCATGATGACCTAAAAGAAGGTCTTGAAGAGGTCCCAAGCCCCCTTAGGTACTTGAAAACTCCATATTATTCTCTCTTCAGATTTGAACTCTATGTTTTACCCTTCATTCCATCATCAAAATCTCTTGATGAGACACCAAGGTCTCTTCTAGGTTCCCATATTCTTCTTTGATCATTGTTATACATTCTAGGTCTTTGAACTCCACTAGCTTGCACTCTAGGACCTTGAAAGCTTCTATTTTGACTTGAATAGCCTTGATAATGATTCCTTGTAGCATGACCAACTTTGTTATAGTTGTAACACACTATTGTATTCTTCCTCTTGAAACCATCAACATATCTAGGTGGATCATTCAAGCAAAATCTAGCAACATGACCTTTCTCATTGCAATTGTAGCACACTACACTCTTAGAAAATTCACTCCTATTGTCTCTCCATGAATGAGTATCTCTAGAATACCTTATACACTCTCTTTCCCTATGACCAAATGCATTACATGAATAAAAATATCCATTGAAAGTTATTTCATACCTTGAGGCATTATGTTTCCTAATTGGCTTTGCTTTCACATTGTCCTTGATGAGAGTCTTCTTATTTTATTCCTTGGTGCTTGGTTCACCAATTTCCTTGCATGAGACCAGGTCCTCTTGCTTCATTTCTTTGTTCTTGACTTCATATTTGAAGCCCAAACCAACTCTATCACTTGCAAATTTCGATTGCTCAAGAGATCATCAAGAGCCTTGGTACTTTCTTCAAACCTTTGAAAGACATAGTTTTCTTACCAACCTCTAACAACTCAACCCTTATAAACTCTATATATTCTTCAAATTTTGTGCACACACTCTCTTTATCCTTCAAACTTGAGACAAGATACTTTACCTTTTCTTCTAATAATCTGATTGACTCACTTTTCTTGCTTGATTCTAGACTTGTACACTTCTTCTAGATTATGAATATGAATTTCATACTCTTTGACCTGAAGTCTCAGCTTCTTGTTATCTTTCTCAACATGTTTTAGTTATCTTTGAATTGCCTCAATATCATCATTCAAAACTCTCGTCATCTTCATCGAATAACCATAATAACCTAAAATAAAGTCTCCTAAAAGTGAAGATCCTTTACAAAAGACTTCATATCATCATTAGTCATGAACAATTCCTCATTTCCTATATCATCATGATCTGATTCAGATTCAGAATCTGAAACACCACTACTAGCATCAAACCAACAATCATCTTCCTTTGTATAAAAACTCTTTTTGTCCTTCCTTTTGTAATCAAACTCCTTAAAGCTTTTCTTTCTCTTATCATACTTTTTGTGCTTGTTGTCATGATCACTATCATACTCATGTTCATCATGATATTCCTTCTTGTGCTTATGAGGACAATTAACAACAAAATGTCCTATCTTACCACATTTGAAACATTTATAAGGAAGCTTACCTTTTTACTTACCAGATCTAAACTTTAATCTTCTAGCCATCATAGAAAAGAGCTCTTCATCTTCAATTTCAAGAGTAACATCATCATCCTTCACCTTCTTATTATTAGCCTTCATATCAGATTTGAAGGAAATCTCTCTCTTGTTTGATTTGGGATCACCTATTCTCATATCATAAGCAGTCAAGGTACCATGCAAATCATCCATATTCAAAGTAGTCAAATCCTTTACTTCTTATATGAAAGATACTTTGGAATCAAATTTTGGATTTAGTGACCTTAGAACCTTTTGAACTATTAGAAACTAGGACACTGAGAGGGGGATGAATCGAGTGTCTAATCAAACATTTACAAGAAATTTCATTTCCTTAATCTTGTTACAAAGAGCATATAAATTCACACACAAATAGATAACATGAGAATGTACAGCTCTGAGACATAGGATTTAATATGGGAAACAAAAACTTAGAAACAACCCACTGAAACCATGAACTATGCTTATGACATAGAAAATGCCCTTTAAATGTTACATGATTTCATGGTTGAGATTCTACTCAACCTAGAGCTACAACTCCTAAGTTTGACCAAGATGCTACTCAGTCTGGAGGCTACAACCCCCTGTAATTTAACCAACTACAACTGATCTTTAGTAAGATACTACTTACAAGGAGGCTACAACCCCTATATGCTAAGCTGCAACTTAGACTTGTTCTATGTTTTGGTCACAATTTGTTTACTATCTTACACATCTGATAATGACCTCTATATTTTCACACTTTTCTTCTTCTTCTCTTCTCTTATTATCTTCTAATTAGTCTTCAAGATCTTTCATACGGTTCAAATCAATTAATATGCAACAATATTTATGATCATGAATTCTTAACACAATTATCTCAGCTTAGTCTCATGACATCATCATTTTCCTTTGTAATTCAACATGTATGCAATACTCACCCTTTTGTAATACAATCCCCTACTCTTATTGTTGACACTGTCAATACTTGACATTACACTCTACTCTTAAACTGTATTAATAACCCATTCCATCATCGGGCTCTATTCATATGTATCAAACTATTATTTTACTCTTCAAGCTTTCTTCTCACTCTTCAAACAATCTATTTGCATTATTTATCAACATCGGACCAACCTATCCTTGTAGCACATACATTATGTATTTTATGTCAAACTCTTATGGTTATGCCAAAGGTTCTTCACCTCATTAGTTCATATCATAACATTATAGGCTCTGGTAAATATCAAATATGCTATTTAAGGTCATTCTTCAACTATGACTAAGACATTCAAACTTTAATCATATTATTTGTGACTCTGTCATTCTAATTCTAACTCTCAAGACATCCTTTTGTTTTTACATATATACACACAACTAACACTAGCTTCATCCTTCTCTTTTCTCTCGGTTCATATTCTCGTTGCTTTGTTCTTTGAGTCTTATCTTTTATATGTCAAGGTATTGATTTATTTTCACACACTTACTCCCTTTTTAACTCTACATGATCGAAGCTCACTTTGTACTCTATGTAATTTTCATATTTCCTTATACTATAATCGAGACTTGTTAGTCCTTTTCCATTCTCTCGTGTTACTTCTTGGTGCACTTAAATTATCACGTCTCATTACACAACTTATATATATATATTCACCCGGATATATAGCTATTTGTCTTATATTTTCACTCAACTACCTTGACCTTTCACTTGCTCGATCTTAGTTCCTGTCTATTCAACTTCTTGCTTCTTAACTTACACTTCATACAAAATATATTTTTATATCAAAAATTCCCACTCTCACCTACTCGAACAATCTTTAGTATAAACTCTTCAACTCTTTGTGACTTTTGAACTTACAACAATTTTGGAAGAGACTATTAATCTCCCGACATTGTCTTGTAAATATCTTGAACATGTTAGCTTCCATTGACAATTTTTTTCGAGTCTCCTCACATCTCTTGGAGTCCTTGAGAGAAACAAATATTTCATTTCAAATTTTTGATGACATTTGATTTTCATTCAAAGAATTTTGATGAAGACTTGAGTGATAGGATTTTGACCTTACACTTTGTTAGGCTTGGAGATCTATGCATACACATAAAAAACCACTCAAGAATGTTTTGAACCATTCATCACTATTGTTGATTTTTGCATAAGGTTTCATGATGGTTACAGGATGGAGAAAAGGATTTTGTTTCCTTATATGTGTTGTTTATACCCTTGTTGTGATATAACACAAGAAATTGACATGAAGAACCTCCGAAGATGCAATGAGATAATTTGAATCTTGAATAATCCAATGGACAAGCTTATAAAAAGATATATGCAAAATATTGGACAATCTTATTGGCTCGGTTTTGATTTATGAAGGATTTCATCTCTCAAACCCTATCCTTAAGGTTGATACATATGTGTCTTGTTATGCCTCTTGTTAGATCCTTGATACAAGTTTGAGGGGAGAGAGTGCTAAGAGCACAACCAATATGATCATTGTACCATAATTTTGAATCCATTTGGAAGGTGCAATGTTGAAGTATGTCGATCAAACCAAAGACTGCTGAAACACAAACTTGTCATGTTTTATGTTCTAGAAGGTTGTTCTTTTATTTTACAAAGTCATTCACTATCCTAAAAGCTGCTAAGAAACCAAACTTCTCTTATTCCCACATACTTGTGCACATTGAGGGTTTTGAAATTCAAACCTTGGGTAAGCCTTTAGAAGAATTTAGTACGACATATTTCACATTTTTCCACTCGAATTTACTTGATCATTTTCTTTGATATCTCTTATCACAACTTTTAGTCTCACCATGTAGTGATTGAGCACGCATCTTCAAAATTTAGGAGCAAATCATCTTCCTTGATCAACATAGTTTAATTGACTCAGAATTTGAATAGAACTAAAGATTTTTCCTAGATCATTTAATCATTTTTAGGAGATCCTTAGTTTATTGTTCTTAATGGAATCAAACTAGTCACAACCTTAGACAAATTTGTCAAATATGACAATTATTTTAAGATTGTATCCTTTATTTCGTGAAGGTTAATAGGATAAATTGCTTTCTATACTTCCTTTACATACACCATCTTCACATGTATAAATTTGTGAAGGTTAAGAGCCGTATACATTATCTTCACCTACTTTAAATACTTACCATTCATATTTAAGCTCGGAGAGAGGGAGAATTTAGAGCCTTAGAGACACCTTTTTGATGAAATCACAAGGAGTAAGCTGGAGCTTGGAGACTTATTTGTAATCAAAATTGTACTCATGTAGCTTAACAAGTAAAATATATGCAATTAAAGAGTACTTAAAATGCCTTAGAAACTCTTGAGTGTATTGTTTGCGAGAGAGAACACTTCTTGTATACCACAATCCACAATGTTCTTGGCAAAGAGTAGTATTATAGCGAGTTTGGGAATAAGGAGCACTAGACACCCCAAAAATTCATCGAGAGAAACCTACCATAATCTTCATCCAAACAATCTTGAATTGTGTAAGAGTACACGAGTTTTATCCTATCTCATGGTAGCTTTGCAAAACATAATCATGATTGTACTATTCTAACCGGATGTCTAAATGAGCACATTCTAGCAAAAGTTGAGTTAGACTAGACCGAGAGTATATGCTTGGAGACATAATGAGACATAATTTTGGCATGAGAATGACTTATTAAGTTTTGAGCAATTCAAACACTTCACAAATCTTACAAGCGACCATAATAACTCATTTCATCTCTAACACTTCAAGAAGCTGACTACGAGGAGAGAGAAAACCTACTAGTAGAATGCTCATAAATTATCTGTTTCTCAACCAATTTTCCCCAAAATTTTTGAAAAATTTTAGTATTGGAGTGATATTCAAAAATTACTTATATGATTTATTCGAAGGAGGATTTACTGATTTGGTTTGGATGCTATGAAGCCAGGGTGCTTAGATTGCATTCCTTAACAGACCAATTTTAGGAAAACTTGAATAACTTAAAATCCCCATTTCAAAATTTGATGAAATTTTACATGAAGCACCACAAGACACCCCTCTACACATTCCATGTGTTTTTAGCCATAGGTTTTCTGTATAGTTTAGACCTATCTCATTTACTTTAAAGTTTTGCTTTAGTCCTCGGGCGTTTTGATGAACCCTTGAATTTTGCCTCCAAGAGCTGAAATAAACCTTGTTGATGCTCAAACATTCCCTAGACACCATCCTTGGGCTCCTCCCATGCTTCACATGGTATTTTCATGATCTTTACCAACCTTTCACACCTCATCGGGCTATAGAAACATGCCTAAATGAGTCAGTTTCAACTGAGACTTCCAACAAATGACACGAAACTCACTTTGTAAGAGATGTTTCCCATGCTAATATCATCATATATGACCTGAAAAAATGTCTAATAAAAGCATAAAAACCATGTCCATGATTGACCTTTGGACTCTTGCCTCAATGACCAAGCCTAAAAATACTAAAACTATCCTAAAGCCATCACAATGCTTCTTGAACCCCGAGAAGGAACTACCAATCAACCTTCATTTCTTTGACTGAGATTCACTCCACCATTCATTGATTTTTCATCAATTCCACTTTACATCAATGAACATGGTTCAACAATCTCCTCGCTTTTCATTGATGGAAACCACTCAAAAACTTGATGGAAAATACACACACCAACATCTCCAAAACACCATTCCTATTTTCTGACAACATTCTCTCCCCCTTTGACATATATGAGAAAGGGTCATACATTTAATGGAACAAATAACAAGCAAATAATCACTTACAAAGCACAGACTTACCTCAAGAAGCTCCCCCTTGGATTAACATCATTATTTTTCCACCCGTGACTTGAATAGATGCATGAGTGTCTCCACCAATCAACCTCATTTCTCCCCTTGAGCATGTACTCTCCACCTCAGCCATCTCACTTCATCATGCTTCAACTTCAAATATTTGACCTTGAAATTCCACTTTTCACTCTTTTCCTTGACTTGATCAACTAGTTCCCCATGGGGTTATATTATCCTTCTTCGTTTACAACTACATGTCACCAATTTCTTATCATGCATTCATGTCATCATGAAGGATCAATCTTCTTTAATGCAGTCCTAAGGAATCTTCTAGTGTATACTACTCTTTAGAAACATCCTTGAGCCCAAGATCATGTACAAAATTCACAACTCTTGCATTATTCAATCAACATCTCCTCATCTTATCTCACTTGTTCCAATTTCAAGTCTTACTAACCTCTTACAAAGAATGATCATACTTGTAGTTATTCATAGAGAAATTCCATTATTTATATATCCTCAACTGATTTGTTATACTAAAGCCATGAAGCTCTTTGAGCAAGAAACGTCAAAAGTGATTGAAAATTTTGCTTCTTTTTCTTTTGATGAATTGATTCAGTCATGCGGACTTATGATTATTCATATCATTGTTTAAGAACTTGATTTTAGGCCTTCAATCTATACAATTCTTCCATTTTCATGCATAGAACACTATTATAGGTCTTAATGTAAATATGAACATCTAGTTTCTTAATTTTAGAACATCACGGCAGATGCCATCTTTTTGCTAAAATCTTGTTGTATCTTCTTATGCCAACTATATCAGCCTTCATTGATAGTCATCCGTGTCATCTTCTTACCTTTTAATCTCCTTAGTTTTGGAATACCTTTACTCACCTTTGCCACTCTTGAATTTAACCTTGCAAAGAAAACTTTATGAGGCACTGGTCATTCCCATGGATTTAATCTCTTTTCAAAAAGGCTTCACCACTTCATATATGATTTAACAACCTCCTTGATTCATTATAAGTCCTAACTTGCAGCTTACATCAATAACCTTCTTGATTTTCTTAAACCTTATTTTAAAATACTAAGCACTCAGATGTTGTGGAACATTAAACCAATTTTGAGTACTAAAATTTGTTCTTAGAAATGTTTGGCATGTAACCCGACTCATATTTCTTGTTTATATCACGAGAAATTATAGACACAACATCTCTCCCACTTTAAATCAACAAGATTGGGAACCTACCCATGTGTTGTATAGATGGCGAAAGAGTATCCTATATGTACATGCAAGGTAAATTTATGTTTTATGAACCCATTTAAAGTCATCACTCGACTCGGTCATATACTTGGTCTAATTTAGGCTTTAATAATTTATTTAAGCAATTGGATCATGTTGTATTGTCTTCACAACCATTTTCTCCCTTTCCAGTTGTTTTTTTGGTCACCGGTGGAACCTGTTCTCACATATTGTTGTCTCTAATCATTTTCCTACCTATTTCTAGATAGAATGGTTTTGCGATGGTTGAAAATTTATACAACCTAATTCTATCTCAATATAACCTTGAGTCAACATGGGCCTACTTTGTATGATGTAAAGTGGGTATGGAACTTGGTTTCTAGGCCATCTAGAAAGATAAGTTTGATTTAGTGGTGGAAGGATGCCATTTGTTAGTTGATGCACGTTTTCTATGAGATTGTTTTTGCTAGTTGGCTCTCATTTAGAGTAAATATTATTCTACCATAACTTAGAGTTGAGACACTTGTTACCCATCATGGAGAAAATATTGCTTCATGATGTTTTACAACAAAGGGTAGTGAACCTTAGGAAATTTGTCCAAATTACAAATGTTTACAATGTTAGGGGTGCTAAGATCAAAGCTATATTGCATTGGGTCAAAGTTGGAAATAATTTTAATTTTGTTTTTTCAAATTATAAAAGCCAATCATTCACAATAGTATATCAAGGTCCTATAGGATGGAAATCAACACCTTACTAAAGTGTTGAATATGGTGCACTCCTTTGAATTCTATTATCGATAAGTTTTTAAACATCATGATCTTTCTCTTGAATGACAATCGATGTTGGATTAATGAATTATCATCTTCCATCTAATCTATCTAAATTTCAAAAGGTGGCATATGATGATCTATATGAGGCTATGACCCATATGGCTAATGATGTATGACCACAATTTTTTTATAAATTATTTGGGATATGGTCGGTGATGATCTTTTTCAAGTTTATTCAGAATCCTTTATCTCTAATTTTCTTCGGTATTTTATAAACCAAGGGCACATAAAAATCATACCCAATATGGAAGACCCAAAGCTTATTTACAAATGGAAGAACATTACTTTGATTAAATTTTCCTACTAAATTATTTCCTAATCCTTAGTAGTCCGCATTTGAATCATTTTCTTCATGCAATTATTCAAGAAAAAATAGGTTTCATTCAAAGTAGATATATTCTGGATACCATTATTGTAATATGATATAGATTGGAGTGGGTTGACGACTCTCAACAAAAGGCATTGTTTGTGAAAATTGATTTTGAAAAATATTATGATAGAATAAAATGGAACTTCATTCTGTAAATGCCAAAAGGACTAGGATTTAGGCCAACCATTATCTATTATGATCAAGTGATTTTTTTAGATGGCTCAAGTTACCTTTTCTGTTAATGATGTCGCCATGAACATGTCATTATTTTTCACTTTATTTGGAAAGGATTCCCTCTTATGCTTGCACATTATGTCCTAGCCACCAAAGGTTTTACCTATCTCCTCACCAATGCTACTCAAAATAGGCTTGTCAAAGGCATCACTCTTCTGGTTTGGATCATGCTCAACTTATAAATGGCCATTTTGTTGACAATTCTTTTCTCACCCTACTAGAAGATGGGAATAACATTCACAAAGCTATGCATTTCCTTGACACATTTTCTTAGCATGTAGTTTGATCATTTAATGGAAAAAGGACTAGTGCCATGGGAAATCCTTTCGACTCCTCCTTATTAGTTTGATAAATTTTAATGGAAGTGGATATTCAACATGGTGAACTCTTTCAAATTTTAGGTATCCCTTTTCCATTCCATAGAACCCCTCCTACCTTTGGTAATATGTGGTTGAATTGGTGGAAAAAAGCTTTCTTATCATATCATGCAATCCCTTTCCTTGGCATGGATATTAAAAATATATTTTAAAGTTCTTGTTGCCACACATGTGTAATGCCCCGATGGGCATCGGCTTCCTTTTCTACCTGCCCTCCACTGCCACCTTGGCCTCCTCCCAACCACCAAACCTGCCAACTATTAAGACTGTCATGTCTGTCCCTGCGTGAGGAGTCGGTGGAGTAGTCCTTGCTAGTAGCCGCACCTCATTTATTATTTTTTTGATTTGCAAATCTTTCCGGATTCTTGTTGTTCTTTGCATGGATTTCTTTGGTGAGTGTGCGCAAGACTTTTTGGACGCCCTTTTCACTGCTTTACATACTGTTTGGGTTGGGTTTAATCCTTTTACTCTGGTTTATTCTCCCTGCTGCGAAGGTGTAGTAGCAATAATGAGTGTTTCTAACGTAATGCCATTGAGAGTAGCTTCGGTTGCTACTGCACCTCCATACTCGTCTTCTTGGATGAGGCGTCCTTCAAATTTACGGAACGACTAAACATGACTACAAGCTTTCAAAATCCCTTCCCCCCCCAATTTGAAGCAGAGATTGTGTTTGGGTTTGGGGTTCCGAATGACTGCCACTAGGCACTCTGTCACGCCGCAAGTGGATTCTTTTGATTGACAAGCAAGGCGCTTATGTCTTGCTACTAGTTGGCATGCCTTTGGGATCGCGGCTTCACGATGCTTCATGGTATTTCGCTTGCTTTATTTTCAATGCCGGGGATTTTGGACACTCTATGTTGGCAGCCATAGGAGCAATGGCCTATAGTAGGAATTAGCAGTGTGGAGATGCATCCTCGATTCGGGTTCCTCCTTCAAGATATATTTTTTCTCAAAATTGTGCTACATAGGTAGTATCAGTGGAGCGTAGAACTGAAATTCTCCTAGGAGAGTGCCGTGAGGAAGTATTTGGCTGTATGCAGCAGCTACAGGGAAGAGAGGTAAACTTATCTCAGAAAATCAGTGGCCTCCAGAGAGAGTTAAGTGCGGCAGTTTGCCGCAGGCGATCCCAAGGAACCGTTGGTGTTGATCCTGATGTTCTGGTTGCATGCGACCACAGTCGTGATCAGTTGTTGCAAAATCTTGCAGCTGTAGTAGAAGAACGAGATAAAGTTTTAGTTGAGTTGTCTTGCCTTTTCATTTTGGAAAGTCACTTCCGTCCAGGTGGAGACTGGTTCCTTGTGGAGGAGGGCGTGGAAACAAGCTAGGGATGTAGGCGTGTTACCTCCACTTTCATTGGGCGTTGTAAGGTGTGTTCTTGTTGGGGATCCAACAACTTATTTGCGCCACAACAATGATAAATAGCCAGGCAACAGGCATGCTACAGTTTGGTAGAAGCCTTCGTGAGTGCCTCCAACAGGTAGGTTGTCCAACTAGGTTGTTTTCTATTCTGTATCTCTGCATCCTCAAATTTGGATTCTCCTACAAGATATTTTTATCAAAATCGATTAAGTGACAGTGAGAGTGTTACCAGGAGACCCGATGAAATTTATTACAGAGATTCTCTACTGAGACCTTGCTTGTTCTGCGATGTAACTCATGGAAGAGGATCTCATAGGGGTGGATCTGTTTCATATCAGAATATTCATGAAGCACATTTTGCTTTGCAATGATATGGGCTTCTTCAACGAGTCACTGAGTTGGTAGGCATAAAGGTCTTTGTTGGAATTATCATACCTTACAAGCTACAGCTGTAATGTTTGCACCGAGAGTTTGATGTTGTCCCCAAATTTGATGAAGGAAAAGGTTTATGTATCAATACGGTAGATGCCTTTCAGAGCCAAGAGTGATGTAATCATTATGTCTTGTGTCCGAGCTTCAAACCATGGTTGGTGTTTAGCTTTCTAGCGCAAGTGCTCTCGGACTGAGTGGTAAGCAGTTCGACTCTCATCCCCCAAAGCATTTGCATTGAATAAATTTAGTGTTTGGACAGCCACCTATTGCATTCTCCTAGTTGTGCCTTCAAAAGGGAATCCTGGTGTGGTATATTGCAAGAAAAGACCGGTGAAGCGAGAGGATAAAGCGGAGGCGTGTGGTACTGTGATCCTCGTGGGATGTACACGATTGGTGGATGCGTTAAAACATGCAAGATAGACTAACCATACACATAAGATGCTAGAAGCTAATAGACCTCTTAAAATGAAACATTTCCTTTCTAGAAATTGGTATAAAATTGTGATTTTGTGGATTTGTGTTCGAGTATATGGGTAATAGTTTGTTATTTCTGGATTTGCCTCCGTTGGTTGTTCTTGTTGAAGTGATCAAACCCATTTATATAAAAAAAATGTTCTCGGTGTGTATGCTTCGATTAATTATATGGAAATATATATATAATGGTACTGTAAGGATAAAAATACCTGTCTTTAGAAATTGAGTCTTAAGTACGTTGGTTTTAACAACTTGTCGGCTATATATATATATATATATATATATATATATATATATATATATATATATATATATAATCTTAAAGTTACTTCCTTCTACAAAAATTTCATTGTTTCTTTTGTGAACTGGGTATGTAATCGCCCTGGAAAGTCAGAGCTTTGACTAGTATTGGGTTCCTTTTATGTTATTGCCCTAGAGGAAAATATACATTTAAATTATTTTTTTTATGATAAGTGATTATGCACTTCGTGTATTGTGCAAATTATTAGGGTATTTGGAAATTAGAAGTTCAATATATATACTTGTTAAGAAGGAAGTTTTGGACTGAAAATATGTTCTGGGTTGATAGAAGACATATCTTTGATCTTGCTATAAATATTTTTTTAAAACCTCTTGGGTTCTGGCTTCATATTTATTGTATTTGGTAGGTCGACTTTCACTCAGTTGAGCCTTAATGTTTTAATCACCCTTAATCGGGCATTTGAGTATCATTTTGTTGTTTTGGTGGGCTAAGCCGAGTTGAAGACAAGTTGATTTTTTTGTTACGAGTTTAGAAATTGACACTTTTGTATAAACCCATAACCGAGAACTTTGGGGTATATATATATATATATATTTTTGGGGTTTAGACCTCTGTGTTTTCGATTATGTTGTTAGGTCCTGAATGGGATGGAAGCTTAGACTATTATTATTGTTTTAAAAGGGCATGATTATTGATAGAATCCCCACTTGACCCTACTCTCCTTAAGAGTAAAATTTGATAATATTATGGCCTTATAGTGTTATGAAAATTGAATGGATGTGTTTAGAATTCTAGCTTGCTTAATGGACTTGGTTAGTCATGGGGCTTGTCTCTATTCCGGTCTTGGTTATGTCTAGTAGGTAGGCTGCTAGGCAATACCTATTCCAGACATTGATTTTCTTTGTTTTTCATCCTTTCCACTCATCCTTATTAAGCTATGAAGTCACTTGTTAGATAAGAAATAATGGTTTGAGTTTGAATATAATATTTTCAGCCATTTAACCTTTTGTTTGCATGATGGAACTCTCTTCTTACCCTCGTGGTTTACTTCTAACCTATTAGGCCTATGGCCTTCTAGAATGATTGTTGAACTATTGCTTGTTTTTGGTGACTAAGATCGTGACTGGTTTTCATCTTTGACTTCACCTAGAGAATGTTGATTGATGGGCAGCATATTAGATTCCGATCACGTATTCTACTGGATTACATGATTGAAATCCTAATACTCTCAACTCTTTGTTCTAACATTATAAATTCCATAGTATTGCATATTTTGGTTGTCAACCTTTTGTGGTTTTCGAGATATTGTTCATAATTAAAACATAGGGCTCTCTTCTTAGTTGGTATGGTGAAAATTATATCTTGTTTCAAAAGGTTGTTAGAGGTTAAAACTTTGATCCATTTCTTGAAATAGAATGTTCCTTTCATGGTATTGTTAGCTAGTAGCTTATTGTTGCTTTATGTATAGTCTTATCTTGCTCGAGTTCTCGTAAACCGACTCAGTTATTAAATGTTGCTGCAGATGGCTTACGTGGTTAGATGATGGAAAGACTTGTAGATTATTGCATCAATCTTGGTTATGATGTTCCTTTGTACGAATGAGTATTATGTTATAAAAATTTGGAAAGGGCCTTTGGACATTTTAGAAGAAGGGTCAGTGCCTTAGTAAATGTACTTTAGAGTATTGTTGTTGTAACTGTTGAAACTTTGGCTTGTTTGGTTATCATGTGAAAGATGAAATTTGATTACCGCTTGGTTATGGGATATTCTAGTGTATTTTTAAATCCTTAGAATAGTAGCGTGGCATGTTCCATGTTATTACGCTCTTGTTCCCTAGTCATGGATTAATAGAGATGGTATGTCCCTTTGGTTTGTGCATCGTGTTGGAAAGAATTGATGTAACCTTGTTTTGTTTTCGCAAACGAGTACTGTTAAACTTTGCTCTTGAGTTAAAATGTTGACTTGTAAATCCTTCTAAGGCATAGTAGAAATGAGTTTGTAAGCACTATAAAGTGGACTGGATAGTCCTTATAAAAGTTAAACGAAAATTTATGTATATGAATATATTAATGTAGATGTGATCTACTTGATAACCTTTGAGACCTGGAACAATCAAGAGGAAACTATCTTTTGTAATGAAATATGATTACTTATTTTTTTCCAAGCCAAACTAATAAACATTATCCTTTTATGGTGAAACCTTAAATGATCTCATGGTGAAATCAATGGTTAGATTTTAGAAGATGATAGGATTTAATAAGTAGGAGGGAAATTGATTAATAAAACCTTAAATATCTCTCTATCGTTTGAAATGTTCTCCTTTGTCAAACTTAATTAAGTAAAGTCTAGATGGAACATTTAACCAATCTTGATAAACTCTTAACCTCAATGAAAGATTGATAGTATACAATATGACCTTGAAGCTAAATTCTGTTGTCCTGTTCTGTTAACCCTTGCCTTGATTCATGGTGATATTTCTTAAGCAAGGTCAAAGTTTGATCCTTAAACAAGAAGGTTATTGTTATGAACCCTAAGCGGTACTTTCCACTCAATCGGAGCTTATGCCTTCACCTGTGCAATAGAGTTGTGGAACATGTGTTAGTGGCTTGAGTAAGATTAATTAACCTTGTAAGAAATGGAAAATGTTCTAAAATCAAATGAATAAAAAGCTTTGGACATAAAATTGATGATCCTAGTTTAGAAAGCTTGGCCTTAAGCTATTTAGTCAATAGTTGAAAAGAAAGAAGTTCTCCCTTGTGAAAAGAATTGTGTGAATCATTACATGAAATTTTATAAGAACGTAAGTTAAGAATTAAGAGACATTTTAGTAAACAAGAAAATTTAACAAGAATTTCCTCATGGGATGCCCTAAATGTAAGTGTGTCATGTGGTTGGACTTCCATGTTGTCTTGTCAAAAAGAAGAAAAAAAAAAATGTATGTATTGTCCTTGATAGGTGTGAACGTCTCCGTGCTGCCTTTATGGCCATCCTTGTATCAAGTTGTTCACAGTGTTAGTTGTATCCTTGGTGACGACATGTTGCGTCGTGTTATGTGTCAAGCAAGTCAAAAAAAAAAAAGTTATCCTGTATTTCACTGTGTTGTTTGTGTGTGTGTTTTTGGGTTGTTACATTTTGGTATCAGAGCATAGGTTCATGCTCTCGAACCTATGGGCCAGATTGGTGTTGTATGATGATGTTACATGGTGGTGGTGGCGTTACATGATGATACTGCATGATGATGATGATGTTGCGCATGATGATGATTTATATTGGAAGAGTAATGTGCTTTAAGCGTGATGTGATTATTGTCGTAATTGTGATATTGTGAACACACGTGATGTGTATGTCACTTAGTGCGTGTTTGTCATCATGTTGATATGTTAGGGATGGGATTATTCTCTCTCCTTCTTGTGGATTCTAGGAAGAGTTCACTTGTGAATTCTTGTTTGTGATGTGTGAAAAGAATTATAATGTGGATGACGTAGTGTTGGAGCATTGTGGCATATTGTGATATGTGGGTGTATCAATGTGTTGTGTGACTAGATTGGTATTTAAAGAAATGAGTTGCATCATGATGTTTTTACCATGCTTTGAAGAAATGTGTGTACCACCTGGTTATGTAGCAATGAATGTTATGTTGAGATGTACTATGTTCATCGTATGTATGACTGTGCAAATATGTAATGCTTCATGTTGTGATTTTGGGTCATACGGTGAGTGTATGAACCCTATCGTATGGTGCTTGCACTTTGGGTGCAGAATGTGGTAAAGTGATGTGTTACACTCAGTGAATGTATGATCGTGATCTACCCTGTATATGTACCATATGTAAGACGTTATGGTAGTTATGTGTGTGCCACCGTTATGTTAGTGATGTTGTTGTATGTTATGTTGTGAACCTTACGCTAACCGATCCTGAGGGAAATTGGTAGAAGTGTATGTTGAGAGTGAGGAATGGTGTACCATGGGTCAATAACTCGAGCCAAAACTCGGTTTAGTAGATAACATGTGATTCTTTCCTCTCTCCCTATGTGGTTGTATGTACACAACCTAAGTGCAACTATGACTATGTTTAGCCTTGTCGAAGTGGTGGCGGGATGATTCAGATGGAGGTGATGACAGTTGTATTATTGATACATATTTTGTGAGCTGAGGCTCGATAGTCCGAGTGCTAGCAACTCGTTGAGTACCCCTTTGGTGGCTAGATAAAGCCACACAATTATTGTAATGTGACATTATTATAAGTTGATTTTATTCGTAAATTGAGCTTTTTACTTTATTTTGTAAGGACCAGCAACTTTTCTTGATTGCCATGCTTTACAATTTTGGGCATTTCCTTGGTTTGTGGCACTAACATGTGGATTTTGACACTAACTATGGCTATTTGGCCATTTATTTTGCTTGGTTTTGGATCTTCTTTTAAATTTTAAGATTTTACCACCTTGCCCAAGGCTTGTACTTTGCCACTTGGCACTTTGATTGGATTGTTATGCTGGTTCTATTGTCGTGATGTGTGGAATAGGGTCATAGGATGCACCATGGATTGGTTGGACCTATGGACCCACTTCGTTGTATGGGGGTACGCCCCAAGGAGTACATATAACTAGCGGGTTGTTGAACCACGCGTTATTATGTCACTTGGGTTAGGAGTGTTTGAACTCTATGTGTCTTGGACCATAGGGTCAACCGGCCTCCTGAGGGAGGCATGAGGGAGGCATAAGAGACTTGAGGGAGGCATAAGAGACTTGAGAGGAGGCATAAGAGTTTGAGGGAGGCCCGAGGGAGGCATAAGAGTTTGAGGGAGGCATTTGAGGGAGGCATAAGATTTTGAGGGAGGCATATGATATTTGTGTGTATGGTTGATGTTTACGGGATATATGTTGAGTCATTGTGATGTTTTGTAGTGGTATTTTGATGTATGTGTTACTCATGTCAGATGGATATGTGTTGTGATGTTGTAGATATGTCTTTGATTCCCTTGTGGACACTATGTGTATAGCATGGTTTGGTGTTATGTGAGTTTTTCATTGATGAAAATTGAGGAAATGTCGGTGGATTGTAGTACTCTTTTGTTTCAAGTATTTTATATGTCAGTCATAGATGTGTGACGTGTACTATGTTATGTGGATCGTGCCTAATCCATTCCGTATTTGAGTAACCTTTTGTGGTGTAATATAGTCTTGAAGTATATACTTATGTGCTTGTGAATCTGTAGTGTCTTTTGAACTTGATAGGGTGTTGTGTTAGATTCATGTTGGGCACCCACAATAAGGAATAAACCAAAACTTTCAATGATGAAGTTTTAAAAGAAATTAAACTAAGAATAATGTTAATGGAAAGAGATTAATGAAATAATGAACAAGAAGAAGCGCCAATCTTCACAGAACCTTGAAAGTTAAAATTTATACCAAATGTTCCTAAGGCTACCCTGTGGCCGTGCTTTGATCAACTAAAATTTTAAACCATAAAGTGTACTTTCTCCTGTACCTGTTCTTGGTTGCGAACCATTTCTTTTCTATTGTGTTATGTCGCATCGAGGACGATGCTTTCTTAAGGGGAGAAGAATGTAATGCCCCACTGGGCATCGACTTCCTTTTCTACCTGCCCTCCACTGCCACCTTGGCCTCCTCCCAACCACCCAACCTGCCAACTATTAAGACTGTCATGTCTGTCCCTGCGTGAGGAGTCGGTGGAGTAGTCCTTGCTGGTAGCCGCACCTCATTTATTATTTTTTTGATTTGTAAATCTTTCCCGGATTTCTTGTTGTTGCTGCATGGATTTCTTTGGTGAGTGCGCAAGACTTTTTGGATGCCTTTTCACCTGCTGGCCGCATACCTGTTTGGGTTGGGTTTAATCCTTTTACTCGGTTTTTATTCTCCTGCTGCGAAGGTGTAGTAGCAATAATGAGTGTTTCTAACGTAATACCATTGAGAGTAGCTTCGGTTGCTATTGCACCTCCATACTCGTCTTCTTGGATGAGGCATCCTTCAAATTTGTGGGAATGACTAAACATGACTACAAGCTTTCAAAATCCCTTCCCCCAATTTGAAGCAGAGATTGTGTTTGGGTTTGGGGTTCCGAATGACTGCCACTAGGCACTCCTGTCGCTGCAAGCCGGATTCTGTTGACAAGCAAGGCTGCTTATGTCTTGCTACTAGTTGGCATGCCTTTGGGATCGCAGCTTCCTGATGCTTCATGGTCTTCTGCTTGCTATTTTCTCTGCTAGGGAGTTTGGACACTCTATGTTGGCAGCCATAGGAGCAACAGCCTGCAGTAGGAATTAGCCAGGCGGCAGATGCATCCTCAGATTCGGGTTCCTCCTTCAAGATATTTTTCTCAAAATCATGCTACACAGGCAGTATCAGTGGAGCGTAGAACTGAAATTCTCCTAGGAGAGTGCCGTGAGGAAGTATTTGGCTATATGCAGTAGCTACAGGGTAGAGAGGTAAACTTATCTCAGAAAATCAGTGGCCTCCAGAGAGAGTTAAGTGTGACAGCTGCCACAGGGCGATCCCAAGGAACCGTTGGTGTTGATCTTGATGTTCTGGTTGCACGCGACCACAGTCGTGATCAATTGTTGCAAAATATTGCAGCTGTAGTATAAGAATGAGATAAAGTTTTAGTTGAGCTGTCTTTCCTTTTCATTTTGGAAAGTCACTTTTGTCTAGGGGTGGAGACTGGTTCCTTGTGGAGGAGGGGCGTGGAAACAAGCTAGGGATGTAGGCGTGTTACCTCCACTTTCATTGGGTGCTGTAAGGTGTGTTCTTGTTGGGGATCCATAGCAACTACCTGCAACAGTAAATAGCCAGGCAACAGGCATGCTACAGTTTGGTAGAAGCCTTCGTGAGCGCCTCCAACAGGCAGGTTGTCCAACTAGGTTGTTTTCTGTTCTGTATCTCTGCATCCTCAAATTTGGATTCTCCTACAAGATATTTTTATCAAAATTGATTAAGTGATAGTGAGAGTGTTACCAGGAAACCCGATGAAATTTATTACAGAGATTCTCTACTGAGACCTTGCTTGTTCTGCGATGTAACTCATGGAAGAGGATCTCATAGGGGTGGATCTGTTTCATATCAAAATATTCAAGAAGCACATTTTTTTGCAATGATATGGGCTTCTTCAACGAGTCACTGAGTTGGTAGGCATAAAGGATTTTGTTGGAATTATCATACCTTACAAGCTACATTTGTAATGTTTGCACCGAGAGTTTGATGTTGTCCCCAATTCTGATGAAGGAAAAGGTTTATGTATCAATACGGTAGATGCCTTTCAGAGCCAGGAGCGATGTAATCATTATGTCTTGTGTCCGAGCTTCAAACCATGGTTGGTGTTTAGCTTTCTAGCGCAAGTGCTCTCGGACTGAGTGGTAAGCAGTTCAACTCTCACCCCCAAAGCAGTTGCATTGAAGCAATTTAGTGTTTGGATAACCACCTATTGCATTCTCCTAGTCGTGCCTTCAAAAGGGAATCCTGGTGTGGTATATTGCAAGAAAAGACCAGTGAAGCAGAGGATAAAGCGGAGGGCGTGTGGCTGTAGCAGTCCCTGTGGGATGTACACGACTAGTGGATGTGTTAAAATAGGCAAGATAGACTAACCATATACATAATATGCTAGAAGCTAACAGACCTCTTAAAATGAAACATTTCCTTTCTAGAAATTGGTATAAAATTGTGATTTTGTGGATTTGTGTTCGATATATATATGGGTAATAGTTTGTTATTTCTTCGGATTTGCCTCGTTGGTTGTTCTTGTTGAAGTGATCAAACCCATTTAGATAAAAAAAATAAAATATTCTCGGTGTGTATGCTTCGATTAATTATATGGAAAATATATATATAATGGTACTGTAAGGATAAAAATACCTGTGCTAGAAATTGAGTCTTCTGGGTACGCTGGTTTTAACAACTTGTCGGCTTATATATATATATATATATATATATATATATATATATATATATATATATATATAATCTTAAAGTTACTTCCTTCTACAAAAATGTCGTTGTTTCTTTTGTGAACCTGGGTATGTAATCGCCCCTGGAAAGTTGCAGCTTTGACTAGTATTGGGTTCCTTTTATGTTATTGCCCTAGAGGAAAATATACAGTTAAATTTTTTATTTTTTTATGATAAGCTTGATTATGCACTTCGTGTATTGTGCAAATTATTAGGGTATTTGGAAATTAGAAGTTCAATATATATGCTTGTTAAGAAGGAAGTTTTGGACTGAAAATATGTCCTGGGTTGATAGAAGGCATATCTTTGATCTTGCTTTAAATATTTTTAAACCTCTTGGGTTGTATGGCTTCATATTTATTGTATTTGGTAGGCCGACCTTCACTCAGTTGAGCCTTAATGTTTTAATCACCCTTAATAGGGTATATGTGTATCATTTCATTGTTTTGGTGGGCTAAGCCGAGTTGAAGTGCAAGTTGATTTTTGTTACGAGTTTAGAAATTGACACTTTTGTATAAACCCAAACTGAGAACTTTGGGGTCAATTATATATATATATATATATTTGGGGTTTAGACCTCTGTGTTTTTGATTATGTTGTTAGGTCCTGAATGGGATGGAAGCTTAGACTATTATTATTGTTTTAAAAGGGCATGATTATTGATAGAATCCCCACTTGACCCTACTCTCCTTAAGAGTAAAATTTGATAATATTATGGCCTTATAGTGTTATGAAAATTGAATGGATGTGTTTAGAATTCTAGCTTGCTTAATGGACTTGGTTAGTCATGGGGCTTGTCTCTATTCCGGTCTTGGTTATGTCTAGTAGGTAGGCTGCTAGGCAATACCTATTCCAGACATTGATTTTCTTTGTTTTTCATCCTTTCCACTCATCCTTATTAAGCTATGAAGTCACTTGTTAGATAAGAAATAATGGTTGAGTTTGAATATAATATTTTCAGCAATTTAACCTTTTGTTTGCATGATGGAACTCTCTTCTTACCCTCATGGTTTACTTAACCTATTAGGCCTATGGCCTTCTAGAATGATTGTTGAACTATTGCTTGTTTTTGGTGACTAAGATCGTATTTGGTTTTCATCTTTCGACTTCACCTAGAGAATGTTGATTGATGGGCAAGCATATTAGATTCCGATCACGTATTCTCTTTGGATTACATGATTGAAATCCTAATACTCTCAACTCTTTGTTCTAACATTATAAATTCCATAGTATTGCATATTTTGGTTGTCAACCTTTTGTGGTTTTGGAGATATTGTTCATAATTAAAACATAGGGCTCTCTTCTTAGTTGGTATGGTGAAAATTATATCTTGTTTCAAAAGGTTGTTAGAGGTTAGAACTTTGATCCATTTCTTGAAATAGAATGTTCCTTTCATGGTATTGTTAGCTAGTAGCTTATTGTTGCTATGTATAGTCTTATCTTGCTCGAGTTCTCATGACCGACTCAAAGTTATTAAATGTTGCGAGATGGCTTACGTGGTTAGATGATGGAAAGACTTGTAGATTATTGCATCAATCTTGGTTATGATGTTCCTTTGTACGAATGAGTGTTATGTTATAAAAATTTGGAAAGGGCCTTTGGACATTTTAGAAGAAGGGTCAGTGCCTTAGTAAATGTATTGTAGAGTATTGTTGTTGTAACTGTTGAAACTTTGGCTTGTTTGGTTATCATGTGAAAGATGAAATTTGATTACCGCTTGGTTATGGGATATTCTAGTGTATTTTAAATCCTTAGAATAGTAGCGTGGCATGTTCCATGTTATTACGCTCTTGTTCCCTAGTCATGGATTAATAGAGATGGTATGTCCCCTTGGTTTGTGCATCGTGTTGGAAAGAATTAATGTAACCTTGTTTTGTTTTCGCAAACAAGTACTGTTAAACTTTGCTCTTGAGTTAAAATGTTGACTTGTAAATCCTTCTAAGGCATAGTAGAAATGAGTTTGTAAGCACTATAAAGTGGACTGGATAGTCCTTATAAAAGTTAAACGAAAATTTATGTATATGAATATATTAATGTAGATGTGATCTACTTGATAACCTTTGAGACCTGGAACAATCAAGAGGAAACTATCTTTTGTAACGAAATATGATTACTTATTTTTTTTTCCGAGCCAAACTAATAAACATTATCCTTTTATGGTGAAACCTTAAATGATCTCATGGTGAAATCAATGGTTAGATTTTAGAAGATGATAGGATTTAATAAGTAGGAGGGAAATTGATTAATTAAACCTTAAATATCTCTCTATCGTTTGAAATGTTCTCCTTTGTCAAACTTAATTAAGTAAAGTCTAGATGGAACATTTAACCAATCTTGATAAACTCTTAACCTCAATGAAAGATTGATAGTAAACAATGTGACCCTGAAGCTAAATTCTGTTGTCCTGTTCTGTTAACCCTTGCCTTGATTCATGGTGATATTTCTTAAGCAAGGTCAAAGTTTGATCCTTAAACAAGAAGGTTATTGTTATGAACCCTAAGCGGTACTTTCCACTCAATCGGAGCTTATGCCTTCACCTGTGCAATAGAGTTGTGGAACATGTGTTAGTGGCTTGAGTAAGATTAATTAACCTTGTAAGAAATGGAAAATGTTCTAAAATCAAATGAATAAAAAGCTTTGGACATAAAATTGATGATCCTAGTTTAGAAAGCTTGGCCTTAAGCTATTTAGTCAATAGTTGAAAAGAAAGAAGTTCTCCCTTGTGAAAAGAATTGTGTGAATCATTACATGAAATTTTATAAGAACGTAAGATAAGAATTAAGAGACATTTTAGTAAACAAGAAAATTTAACAAGAATTTCCTCATGGGATGCCCTAAATGTAAGTGTGTCATGTGGTTGGACTTCCATGTTGTCTTGTCAAAAAGAAGAAAAAAAAAAGTATGTATTGTCCTTGATAGGTGTGAACGTCTCCATGCTACCTTTATGGCCATCCTTGTATCAAGTTGTTCACAGTGTTAGTTGTATCCTTGGTGACAACATGTTGCGTCGTGTTATGTGTCAAGCAAGTCAAAAAAAAAAAAGTTATCCTGTATTTCACTACGTTGTTTGTGTGTGTGATTTTGGGTTGTTACAACATGTCTTTGATTCATCCTCTTTGGGTCCTTCTCTAGCCTCATACCAAAACTTTGAAAATTTTCTCGAGATTTTCTTTGAACCAAATTTGAACTTGGTAAAGGATTTTATAGGGTTACGTGGAAATTATACTTCCTTGCGAAGGATTATGAAGGTCTCGAGTTGTTAGACATTGGGCATTGAGGCACCACTCTTTGTGTAAAATGGGTCATTCATGTCATTGAAGGAAAAAATCCTAGAATAATTTTCCGTAGAAATTTGTTTCTCGGTCAATTTCATAGGGGGTGCAAGACAAGGCATGGCCTTGGATTTCAAAACCTTATTATGATAAAATACCGATGAAATTGGTTGTCTCATTCATGTTCACAATCATTTGGAAGGCTTGGGAAAAAATAAAGCCTTGGATCTATGGGATGGGGATGGATTTAGAAATGGCTTATCCTGAAACTCTCATTGTGTCTAGTGATTCGACCATTAATTTTCACAATGTTCCTCTCATAGAGGTTCCCGGGCGCATGTCCTAAAGATTTATAGATGAGGGATTCACACGGTGTAGGATGTTTTTATAGATAAACAAGGAAGTTACTTTCTTGGCCAAAGGAAAAAAATAGATTCTCATTGGCCAATAGTGACTAGAAATCCTTACAAGAAATTTTAGATGTTATTCCTAAGAAAAATCTCTACAAACTTGGCATTTGTCGCTCCACTCGTGGTGAAAAGATTGGAAATGGTACCATGATAATCAATTTCAGAATTACTTTCCCACTCGGGGATATGATTTACTTTCTCCTAAATTACCCATAGTGGACTAACTCAACCATTGTTGGTCTCTATGTTCTATTGTGCATTGTTGGAAGCATAAATTTACTACTATTAGGATAGTCATTGTTGAACCCGTGCTTGCTCATTTTTCTTGGTGTCTTATCTATTAGGGTTTACCTCTAGGTCAAAAGATTATGCATTTAGGTCCATAATTCTAATGCCCTTTTTGTGTGAACATTAAAACCCTTATGTACCTTTTCTAGTTTTTCCAAAAAGCTTAAACTATTTGGTCTTAAATACTTGTAATTTGCTAACCCTTTAGGTCACGGCCTTTCTACTAAAGCAACACATCCTGTTAGGAGATCGGTTCCTTATCCCTATGACATGTACTCAAATTTGGCATTATTTCAGAGAGAAAAAATGGTTTTTCATTTGGAAAGAAATAATTTCAAGTATATTTTCTCATATTGTTATTGATTGCAATCTCTTTGCCTTCAATAAAGTGACAATTATTTTAAATGGTTTTTATAAATTTAAGTGTAAGATTTGAAGGTTACTTAGGAGGTTTCCCATTCTAAAACCCTTTTGGATCACTAGGGAATGATCCATGCATTGTCACTTGATTAATGATGTCGTTTGCTTCTTTTAGTCCAATGTTGAGAGGTAACAATATCACTGTAATAGGTCTCATCATTGTTCTCATAGCTACTTTAGATGGGGCTCTCCACTTTGCTGTTGCTAGTCCACAACCTTAGCATGGGGGTGGGGCTTGTCACCATTACAACACGATAGTTGGGCTCCAAATCGTGCGATAGACAAGATCCCTTAGTTTTCCTTAGCCATTTCTCTAGCTTGAGGCTAATAGTAAGAAAATCAAGATTTTTTTTTATTGGTTGGGAGCCCAATCCTGATGTGCAAGACCTCCCTACTGGTTAAGGAAAACCCATTGGCATATATTGTTCTCCTTTTAATCTCTTCATCTCTATTTCTTAAATAACCATATGTTTTTGATGTTCATGTTGATATTTTTGTAATACATTCATACACCCTCAAACTAGTTTAACTTTTTATGACGTGCTACTATTCCAATAACTTTTTTTTTTTTTTGAATAATTGAACTATTTTCATTTTCATATTTAAAATTAAATGAATCAAAATACAAAGTAAGTACGAGTTGGTACATAAGTACTCTTGCATTTAAATCATCTTTGGTGACTTTTGAATGCCCCCGAGAGCACACTTTCCAAATTTACAACATACACGTAATTCTAGGATTCTTACACTTTAAAGTAGAACTTATTAAAACAAAAAAATTATCTTGTGTATGAAAGAAATTAAAACCAAAGGATAGATTCCTCTTTGTTAGCAACCATGAACTAATCTCTTGATGACTATTTCTTAAATAACCATATGTTTTTGATGTTCACGTTGATATTTTTGTAAGACATTCATACACCCTCAAACTAGTTTAAATTTTCATGACGTCAGTGGCCGAATTAAGGTTTTGAGCGCCCTGGCAAGAAGACTCAGAGCGTGCGCCCCCTCCCACCCGGGACCAAAGTGACCCACCCGTATGTGAATGTTTGTTAAGCAAAGCATACAATCGCGATCAGTGCCTCACTGTGCATTTGAAAAGAACTAGATTCTCATTCAACTTTCAAGGTAACCGTAAGTTATAACCGTAACTCACAAACTACAAGTGTCAAGTCTACAAGATTGGCCAATGGTGTGCTTTTGCTAACTCCGCGCTGCCGCTATGCACACTCCAAACTACAGTGACAGTCCAGTCTCAGATTCCCTTCAGGATTCAATGTTCACCGTTTCACACTGAGCCAAATTAGGAAACGATCGAGATGGTGAGAGATCCTCCACCATTCCACGTATCGGGTAAGCTACGCAGGGAACAACTATTGAGTGGCCCAATGGGTGAATGATTTCCAACGGCAGTGGAAGAAACATGAATGTGGTGAGTGGGAGATACAGGGGTCGGGGTTTGACTTGAGGGGAGAAGTTCCAATGTAGGTCGATGCAGGAGAACAAAAACGAATAGGGGACCACGAAGGAGTTTTTATATTAATATATGTGAACAAAGTGAAAGTTGAAACTGTAATTTGTAAACAACGAATCACGAATGCACAATGCACTGAATGGTTATGGGCTGTGAGCTGTGGGCGTTTAATATCAATTTTTTTTGTAAAATTTTAACCAAGCCTCTTGCTATCGCTAACTGGACTTTTTTTTTTTTGAAAATGTGGCGCCCTCTCTTTTGTCCTACATTCCACCAACTTTTTCTTTTGTGAATAATTGAACTATTTTCATTTTCATATTTAAAATTAAATGAATCACAATACATAGTAAGTACACGTTGTTACGTAACCCTTGTATTTAAATCATGTTGGCGATTATTGAATACCTCCGAGAGCACACTTTCCAAACTTATAACAAACACATAATTCTAAAATTGTACCCTTTAAAGTAGCACTTATTAAAACAAAACATTTATCTTGTGTCCTGGAAGAAATTAAAAGCAAAGGATAGATTCCTCTTTGCTACCAACCATGAACTTTTTTAATTTTCATATTTAAAATTAAATGAATCACAATACAAAATAAGTATGAGTTGTTATATAAACCTTGCTTTTAAATCATGTCGATGACTTTTGAATACCCCTAAGAGCACACTTTTAAAATTTATAACAAACACACAACTCTAGGTTTCTTTAAATTCCTCTTTCTAAGCAATCATGAACTAATTTAATTTTCATATTTAACACTAAATGAATCACAATACAAAATAAGTACGAGTTATTATATAACCCTTACATTAAATCACGTTGGTGACTTTTAAATATTCCTAAAAGCACACTTTCAAATTTCTAACAAACACGTAATTCTAAATTTCTTAAATAACCATATGTTTTGATGTTCATGTTGATATTTTTGTAATACATTCATACACCCTCAAACTAGTTTAACTTTTCATGACGTGCCACATTCCACCAACTTTTTCTTTTGTGACTAATTGAACTATTTTCATTTTCATATTTAAAATTAAATGACCCACAATACACAATAAGTACACGTTGTTATATAAACCTTGCATTTAAATCATGTTCGTGACTCTTGAATACCCCTAAAAGCACACTTTTAAAATTTATAACAAACACGCAACTCTAGGTTTCTTTAAATTTTTGTTTGCTAGCAAATCATGAACTATTTTAATTTTCATATTTAACATTAAATGAATCACAATACAAAATAAGTACAAAAATATAACCCTTACATTTAAATCACGTTGATGACTTTTAAATATTCCTAAAAGCACACTTTCCAAATTTCTAACAAAGATGTAATTCTAAATTACTTTCCAAATTTATAACTAACAGGTAATTCTAAATTTCTTACCCTTTAATGTACCACTTCATTAAAATAAAACATTTATCTTATACATGAAAGAAAGTCAAAACAAAGGATAAATTCCTCTTTGCTAGCAACCATGTAAGGGACAATTATTTGTTTCTAAAAGGCATCAATATTCAAAGCGACTTTCTTACGTACATATTCACTAGGAATTTATACGAAGTTTTTTTATGAAGTTTCTTAAAGTATCTAATTGTGAGTGTGGCATAAGCATTATTCTTTTGACTTCTCGAGAGTGCATATTTCCATAAATGCACCTCTCACATCCCCACCTCAAAATTGGTCCCCTATAATCCTAGTAAAAGAGTTGTTGTAGCATTTTATATTTGTGAGAGACACCAATTGATTTTCATCTTACTAATAAATTATTCTTGTTTTAAGGTGAACTTTAATCTTTTGTAATTTAAAAAATAAATAAATAAAAAATTTAATGTTTCCAATTTATTTTGTGAAGAAATTGTGATAAAAAAATTATATATATTTGACAAAAATTTAATTTTAAATAGAAAACATATCATCCCATTTTATTTTCAATAGTTAAATATTTTTGAATATTTAACAACTTAAAACTTAAAAAAGAAGTTTTAACATAAGATGAGCACCACCTCTTAACACTTAAAACAACATACAAATATCCACCTTTAAAAATTTATATTCAATTTAAAAAGATTTAATTTGAAATAGACAACTAAAATCAACTAATTTTAATATATTAATTTCTCAAAATTCAAAATTATATTTTGAAAGTTGAAATTTTGAAGCGTATGTTTCAAAAAAATAAGATCTTATATCATTTTACTTGTCAATATAATATAAGATCTTATTCATTCAAAAAAAAAAATATTATATTTTGAAAGTGCATAACATATTAAAAAAACATTTATAAATTCCATTCCATTTGACTACTCAACAAGTGCCATTGTGCGAGTTCCATAAAACTCCACTCGACATCCGTCTAATTATTACTCGTGTAAGTACCCATTATTAAATTACGGATAAAAGTCAACAAAATGCATTTGTATGATTAATTGACGTACAATACGTCAAGTCATACTTTAAAAAAGAATTTTTAAAATATTATTTTATAGGAAAAGCCTTCCCTTATTTTACGCGTTAAGACTTGGACGAAATTCGTTTGCCCACTTGCATTAAATATCAAATATTTCCCATAAATAAGACAACGACAAACACGTCGACAATTTGGATCCCACATAGTACGACCGACGACTCCGGTGACCAGTCAAGAAGTTGCCACGTGGTCATCGAGTCTTCCGGTTTGGTGCACGTCGAGAAATGTCGCCGTACGGCAACAGTTAAAGAAAAGTTTGCGTTATCCTGCGTGTCAGTCGACACCAAAGGAAAACACGAGAAAACAATTCTTGGAAATGCGGTTGCTCTCTCTGTGTACACAGTAGATTTGTATGATTCGGAAGCCGTCCATGCAGAAGAAAACATGAGGCTCGTCTCTTGTGCTTTGGTTTCGTAGGATGGGAACAAGAGAGCTTTGACGGTATTCAGAAAACAGACACGAGAAAACCAGGTTTCTACACCGCTCAAACCAAAACGCAGTTGGATTTTGCCAAAGTATTTCGTCCGGATTCAATCAAGAATTGAGGGCTTTCTATTCTGTTAAATTTCATTGCGATACAATTCTAGTTTCATCACAAATATTCTGTCTGCATAGAAGTAACTGTAGATAGTGAGACAACACTTCTTATACATCGATGAGGTAGAACCCATTTAATATCTATTAATTTTTGGATTCGTCGAAAATATTCTCTTATAACTTTTAGCCGCATTGAAAGGAATCCTTAAAACAGTTAAAAGACAACATTGCGACGCCCGCGCTATCGCTGCTAGTTTTGTACTTTTCACTGCTCGGTTTACCTATAAATTCCCTTCTGTATACCCAGAAAATTGTATCATCGAAAAGTAGGACTTGTATAACTGTTTAGCTGCGAGGCAATCCAATTGATTGAGGAAATCGTTGTCCGATTAAATACTGGTTTATATTAGCGTGTTTTTTCAGCCTGGCGCGTGAGATTGCATTGTCAACCATGTGTGTGCGCGAAAATCAAGTAGGAGTTCCCAATTGTGTAGCCATGATGCCGACCATCACCTACAGCTAGATTTTGCTGTGTATTGGAAGTGTTGTCCATCCATTGTGGAGGCTGATCTTGATTACGACGAACCAAATCGTCGACCGGCACGCCTTGAGGTTAATAATCAGTTTCATTTTTTTGTTTAAGATAGTGTTTGCACGCTCAGCCTAAACATCACATATGTTTACATTTAATTTACGTTATAATTGGTTCAGGTTGTGGAGGAATTGTTGAAGTTGGGCAGAATCTCGGGCCCAATAATAGTAACGGGACTGCTTCTGTACTTGAGAGGAATGATATCCATGCAGTTCCTCGGCTATCTGGGGAGCTTGAGCTGGCGGGAGGCTCTCTGTCAATCGGTTTTTCAAACATAACTGGGTATTCAGTCATTTCGGGTCTGGCTATGGGAATGGAACCCGTATGCAGTCAGGCTGTCGGAGCGAAACGGTGGAGTCTCCTCGGTCTCTCTCTTCAAAGAACAATTCTGATCCTTCTCTGCAGCGCGGTGCCCATCGGTTTGTTGTGGATGAACATGGAATCGATTCTTGTCCTGTGCGGGCAGGACGAGAGCATCACAAGGGTGGCAGGTACATACATATTATATTCTCTGCCTGATCTTGTCGCCCAGTCTTTCCTTCATCCGCTTAGGATTTACCTTCGAACTCAGAGCTCCACCCTGCCGCTCACAATTTCTGCAGCCGTAGCTCTTGTCCTCCACATTCCCATCAACTATCTTCTAGTGGTGTATTTCCGGCTCTCCATTCGGGGAGTCGCTCTGGCTGCGGTGTGGACGAATTTCAACATTGTTACATGCTTGGCGTGCTACATATGGCTTTCGGGACTCTATAAGAAAACGCTCCCGGGGCTCTCGAGAGAGTGCCTGAAAGGGTGGGTATCTTTTCTCAAACTGGCGATTCCTAGCTGCGTGTCGGTGTGTTTGGAGTGGTGGTGGTACGAGTTTATGATCCTCCTCTGCGGACTGTTGTTAAATCCCAAGGCAACGGTGGCGTCGATGGGTATTCTCATCCAGACAACCGCGTTGCTCTACGTATTTCCATCGTCTCTGGGCGTGGGAGTTTCGACGAGGGTGGGAAACGAGCTCGGTGCAAACAGACCGGGCAAGGCCCGCACGGCCATGACGGTGGCAATCGCCTGCGCTGCTGTCTTGAGTTTCATAGCAATGAGCTTTACGCTAACCGTTCGTAACGTGTGGGGTAGATTGTTTACTCAAGATGCACAGATTCTGTCGCTGGTGTCCTCTGCGCTGCCCATTGTTGGGCTCTGCGAGCTCGGGAATTGGCCGCAGACCACGGGATGCGGAGTTCTCCGAGGCAGCGCCCGGCCAGCCGTAGGCGCAAACATTAATTTGGGTTCCTTCTACTTGATCGGGACGCCCGTTGCATTGATTTTGTGTTTCTTATATAAATTTGAATTTGTGGGTCTATGGCTGGGCATGCTGGCGTCGCAAGCCTCGTGCCTCATTCTCATGTTATCCATTTTGTTGCAGACGGACTAGATTGTGCAGATGAAAAAATCCAATGAGCTCACCGCCGATGCAGAGGAATGTCCAACATAGCAGAAGATCAAGGAAAAATGTAATTATGATTGCAAATCAGTAGACACGGACGTGCAACCTCTTCTTACAGTTGTGACAAAATAATTTGTAGGCATTAAAAAATCAGTTTCACTTATTTTTGAAATCTTGTAAGCTGGGAATGCTCCCGAGTTGTAAGTAGTAGAACATATGATTTCTATGAAGAAAATTGAATTTCCTTACAGAAAGCATGTGTCTTCGAATATAATGTGATGGTTGCGTTGGTTTTCCTGACGGTATACGTCCTGTAATACCCTTGCTAAATTATATTCCAACACTACATTATGCCTCAATTTTCCACCTTAAAATACATGGAATGAGAATGAATCATTCACGTTACCTTTACAAGCACTATCACATTGACGTTTTATTATTCCTTCTAAATATAGCAAAATAGTCTTTTTTTTTCCCTAATGGCCGCTTGAACTAGCCAATCACTCGTATACTTTTCTATTTCCATTTTTTTTTCACTTAAAATTTTTAATCAAAATGTAGTCAATAACTTTTCAATGATCACTCATTTGAATATGATTGGAATATTTTTTTACTATACATATTTTTATGGGATGTGCATACACTTACACACGGTTTGAATAAATTCTCATTTGTAGATTTCTTAAATGTATTCCCATCAATCTTTTAGTTTTAAAAATTTGGAGTGCAATTATCATTTCTTTTTAAATGAAGGTATCCATATCTTCTACCATATGATCTAAGTTGATATAGTAGATTGATGCATTCATGATTAGAAAGTTTAATGAAAGACGATTTTAGATAGTGTAGCTTATAAAATCACACACTACAACATAAATACACATAAAAACCTATGCATAATGTGAAAACAACAAGCTTCACATTTATTTGTCTCCTCTAAGAAAATGACAACAAAACACACATTACACTCTATAGTCTTATTAAATACTCCAACTACATGCATCATTTCAAACCACTCTAAAATGGGCATGAATTACATCTTATACTACTATGCAAACTTGTAAGCTCACAACATATATCTGCTATAACCCAAAATTGTTCCTTAACTCCCCTTATAGATATCAACTAACTTATAGTAATTTTTACTAATTTTCTTTTACTACTCAAACTAACTTATTATCTTTCAATATTTGAGTTTTCTCATGACTATCTGGGTATTTTATATTAACCTATGAACATTTATGCATTATAGGAACATGCAACACGTTATAGAAATAAAAAGGTGTAACTTCCCAAAGCAAATAGCCATCATTCCCAAGTGACTCTCCAAATTCTCATTAGTGGTATTTCTTAGATTGCCAAGGGTGTTTCCATTCCACTTTTAATAGAAACATGGAACCACCTTTTTATGTTTTTAATTTGATATCATGCGTGCCTCCTTGCCGATCAAAGTGTGTTGACAAACACAACCTTTATGTGAAGAATCTTATGTGCATAAGGTTACAAGATAAGAAAAACATCGTGGGAGTTTGCAAGGACCTCCTAGATAAAATTGATGTGCGGATACATTAAACATCATGAAATACGCTTTTTAAGTTTTCCCAAAAGATTACAATCATTAAGGGTTTTGTGCTTCTTTATGGAGTCTTATAAATGCAAGGAATGATTAGTGAATTCATGAAAAGAGAAACATTGTATAAAATCACAAGACACTTTGCTTAGGACTATGTACATCAGCTCTCAAGCTCATAGAAGACATCGTAAAATTTCACAACGTCAATCAATATTGTGTATGACTTCTTATCATGTATATGGCTTCATGACATGCATGTTTGTAAATGGATTTTCATCTCTCATTACAAGAACTCATAGTGATTAAGACCAAACATGCACAAGGCTTCAAATATTTCATTAAGAAGCATAAATCACTCCTCCCCATAACCATTTTCTCACTACACACACAAAGGGCTAGACGCAAAAAAATTTATTTCTACAGTTCTTCATGACATCCATGTTTTTGAAAAACTTTTCATCTTCTTATGCAAAATATTATAGAGTTATTAAGACCAAGTGTGCAAAAGCTTCATAGTTTGCTTGAATAAACATAGACCAATGCTTCCACAACTAGTTCCTATTTGTACACATAAAGGGTTGTGCAATTCTTATTTCCACCTTTTTTTAATTAAATGTTGGATGGATTGTGAACTTAGATATTCTTGCATCATACATCATGAGTAAGTGATATAAACCATGATATCCTACTCATGAACATTTTGTGAGCTCCTTAATGTACTTTATATGTTTGAAAACTTTTGAGTCACTCTTCCACATTGTGTATTCAAATTTGTTTCCTTTAAAATTCACCAAATAACTCTCATAATCCATCTGTCACATCTTCTTGATGACTATGGATTCAATCACCATCTCAATTTCCTCTTGCATCTTCTTAGGTAATTTTAATATTTAATCCACACATTCAAAATCAGATCGAAACTTTCATCACTTATATGTTCCTTATGTTATGGGTACAAATATTCCTTAATGAAGATATGTGAGATACCAATCCCATTTGGAAGCTCTTATACGAATTTCATTTTAATTTTACATGGTTTGATATTCTTACACTTCAACTTATCAAAAGTTCTTCTCAAGTGTCATTTTACCTCAAATCACCCTCAAATACGCTAAAATGGACTATGTCTCCCACTTGAAACTCTTTCTCTCTTATCATCAAATCCACGAATTTTCTATATCACATAGTGCATCTTTCCAACTACTCTATTAATTTCTAGTATATGTCACAAACATCCTCACTAAATCTTCTCATTCTATTCTCTTCCACTAATTTCACTAATGTATCACAATTATATGACACCTCTTGGTCTACACCCATACATAATTGGGAATGGGTCCTTTGAGTGATCCTATTGACCAAAGTTTTGTAAGAAAATTCAGCCTACGTGAAGGTTGAATCTTTAAATCCTATATTTAGTCCCACTAAGTATCACAATAAATTACTAAGATTTTTTGACTATATCTATCTTAGCATCCATTTGGTGATGATATATTGAATTGAAATAAAACATTGTATTTATTACAGTCTTCCAAAATTTATTTCACAAATAACAACCAAATATTGTATCTTGATTTAATACTATGCTCTAGGATATCCACGCGCCTTGAAAACTTCCTTCAAAAATAAATTAGCAATGTACATAAGATTATTATTCTTCTTTCCTACAAAAAAGGAGCCATTTTTGGAGAATCACATTTCTAATGATAAAAATAGAACCATCACCTTTCGTTTTATAAGTAATCTTATAAAAATTCCATACCCATATGTTTCCATGGTCTTTCTGGAATAAACAATGCTCAAACAACACCCTACATTTTGAATTTTCCCTTTTCCATGTTTTAGAAAATTTAGCATCTTGACATGTAGATTTTCTTACATCCACACACATTTTAGGCCATTTAATATTCTCACACACTTATTCCAATATTTTTTTGATTTAAAAATGATGAGATAATCTACCTTCATGCTTCTCCTTGATGAAAATATCTATCATAGACCATGTTGGTAACAAAGCTATCTTCCTTTTCAAATAATAATTTATCTTGTAGGAATTAATACTCTAACAAATGGATAAATCATCATCTATAAATGGTATTACGAAATCGCATGTTATTCATGTATCTTTGAAATCATCATCTTCCTCAATATAATTTCATCATGGAATCAAATCTAACTACCTATACTTGTATTTTATTCCACAAGAGAAGTTGTCTACTTAATGCATTTACAACTCTATTTAACTTTCCACTCTAATTCTTCAATACAAATGAATAACTTATCATAATTTCAACCCACTTCATATGCCATTAATTAAACTTACCTTGAGTATTGATTAATTTCAATGCTTGAATTTGCAACTCTATTTAACTTTCCACTCTAATGCTTCAACACAAATGAATAACTTATCACAATTTCAACCCACTTCATATGCCATTAATTAAACTTATGTCGAGTATTGATTAATTTCGATGTTTGATGATATGTGCTCAATAAACACTCCTTAGGTGGGAACTAGTGCCTCCACTTCTTCAAATACAAATAGTGCCTCCACTTCTTAAAATATTGCACCATGGAATTAAAAACCTAATCTTATACTAAACATTTCTTCTTTACATCATTCATTTTTTCACTAAAATAAGCAATTGGATTACATTTTTGATTCAAAATTCTTCATATTATTGCACCAATAATATCATAATCCACACGAAACACATTTTTGAAATAACATACATGAACAATAGTTGTTTAATGACATTCTTCTTCAAACTAAAGAAAATATGCTTTGTTGTTATCATTAGAAAAAAATCCTTCATATAACATCTCATTATATTTGTGCTAAGGGCCCATATCCCATTAAAGTTTTGATGAACTCCATATAATTTTTTAATCTATGGAAGATTTTGGATTGAACACATTTTTAGGTAATGTCTAATTAATAATGGCTTCCACCACCTCTAGATCCACCCTCAATCGATCCTTTTAGTTTACACAAGCCAAGTAAAAACCTCCCTCTTCACGAAACTACATTTCTTCAAACTAATTAGTAACTTCTCCCCATGCAATCTTTGTAATACTTGTCTAATACATGTGTTAAGTTCTCCTCCTTTTCCCTACTAAATATCAAAATGTTATTCGAATACATAACACCAAACTTACCAATGAGTGATTTTAACATGCTAATCATTAGCCTTATCAATGTACTTATTGTGTTTTTGATTTAACAAATATGGAATTTATGAAATCCTTATAATTACAGAGTCACATATAATAAATAAATGCTATAACATAGGTTTGATGCAAGAAATGAGCTAATGAAAATTAAAACCCTAAGTGTAAGAGAGGGAATAGAAGACTTAGCTAATTTCACAATAAATCCATATGTGTTCTAGACTGGAAAATTGATGAATAGAAGGAGGAGCTGTCGTAACCGCAAAAAGATTGTTTTTATTTGCTGAATGAGTCTAGATTGGGGAAAGGGGCTAGAGTCTTAGAGACATCTTCTAGTGCACTGTCATCATGCAAGATATCATAAATTGATTGTTCTTATGTCGCAAGGTGGTCGCTAACAATAGTCTATTACTAGTTTTCTTGCCTAGGAATCATATGAATAGTAGTATGTAATTAGGACATAGAAATGTACCCCAGTGAATGATTTTGTGTCTACATTTGTCCCCACTTTATGTTGTTGAGTGAATACTCAATAAAATAAAGTAGATAAGAGATGCGTACCTAATAACCATGTAGATTGATGGAGAAAGTGTGCTTGAAGAGACAAGAAAAAGTGTGGAGTGATAAAAATGAAGCATGAAAGCTAAGAAAGAGGAAGTGACCCTAGGGGTGAAGCGTATGTATTGTGTCATGTTTTTACCTATTTTCATTGTTGTGCCTTGTTGATGTCGGGTTGATTCTTGTTGCATATTAAGGATGGAACTACAAAAGAAGAGTGAAAGAGTAGTTAAAGTCATGTGTTATGAATATTCAGTAATAAACATTTGAAAGTACATAAAAATTTATACGAAGGTATAAAAAGGAAAGTGTGTACTTGATCCACGAAGAGTGAAAAGGGATAGAAAGTGTCTTGAACCATTGTAGAAGCATGATTTTTTTGGGTGATCTCATGTCAAGATTTTTTTGGGTGATCTCACGCCAAGTGCAAGTTTTTTGGGCGATCACATGCCAAGTGTGAGTTTTTGGGTGATCTCACACCACGGAAGAAGAGTGTTGGGGAGAAATGTCTAGTGTTACTCTCCATCCTTGACTACTTCCAAAATTTAAACACCATTGCCGATGGTGTGATCTTTCTTTATTATGTGCTTGTTCTAGTTCAATCCAAGGAAATAGAAAAAGAGGAGATAGAATGCATTCTAATTCTTTGGAGGACTATGCATGTACCGTGAAGATTCTTTATACGCCATCGAAAACCTGTGGTAACTGAGAAAGTAATCAGTAAGTGCCCCCTGGTCATAGGCTCCCAGGAAAGGGGAAGAGTGCCTAAATTCTCATGTTTGTATTTGGGTACTGGTGTCTATGTTAAACTTAGGACAAAAGCGAATCTAGGCCATTTTGTGTCTAAAACTCTATTATGTTCATGTACTATTCAGGTTGTCTTGATCAAGCCTTGAGTTATTGTATAATGCGACTAATTTACCCAATTTATTCCCCCTCATTTAGGGTGCACACGATGTCGCTAGGAGGATGCGACCCAAAGGAGAATACCTAAAATTGATACCCTACAAGGGGGAGGGAAAGTGCATTGTAAAAAAAAAGGAACACACAAACAATATGGCTAGATAAATGTTTTAGTAAAAAATAAAAACATGGTATAGAAAAAAATGTAAACAAGCAATAGTGTAGAGAAATTAGATTGCGGAAATTGGGTTTCAAACATGGGACATAGCTTATAATGTCACAAGAAAATTGGGGCCAAAACGGAAAAAACATACAAATAAGGAAAAATAAGACATAGGGAAAAACCCTCAAACAATGACATACAATAGAATACAAGAGAAAGTAAATTATCAGACAACCATGTGGAAAATAGTTCCTACAAATAAAATTCTACACATGAAGCACCCGTTAGCATGTTAGATAGATAAAAAGTATGTCAAGGCATGCATGATACCATATAGAGTAACATGCTAGTAAGAATATGAAGTAGTACGAGAATGAAACAATAACACATGTAGCTTGTGTACAAAATTAGATGCCCCAGGAGCCTCAATGAGACTAGTAAGAGGTACAAAGTCAAGCATTAATACTATGTATAAGGATTTGTAAGAGGTTTGCATTCACAACTAGATAACTAGTAAATGCGCATGAGCATATGATAAATATAATGACATAAAAAGTATCTGGATAACATGAAAATAAATTTCACATGTAAATAGTATAAAAACGAAAGAGCATATGCAACCAAGATATGTAGTATGTTGTGAATGGGTGAGATGGAATGATATGCAATGTGAATGTGATAGGAGTAGTGTGCCCCCTAAGTGAATGTGGATGAGTATTAAATGATGTTCATTTATAAAATACCCCTTGATAATAAATAATGAACCATATAACAAGAGCATGTCATCGGGAAATGGTTCAAAGATATGTGCTAGAAAGATATGATCAATAAAGTATGAAGCATAAAGAGTATGAGTGATGTGAGGTTAAATGATGAGTATGCCATCAACAATCAAGTGTCGACTTGAGCACAAGAGTGCGTCATAGGGTAATGATGATACAAGTTGAGTATCAAGATGTGTAATGCATGCATGAGAAAAACTAGATGCAAAGCAAAAGCATAATAGTAAAATGTGAGACACTAGATAATTTTAAGAGGGGGAAAGTAAGCTTGATGCCCCCTAAGTGTATGATGATGAATAAGCTATCCAAAAAATTTAAGGAAAAACATCCTCCAACCGATGCTCATGGAGATAAAGGCATGCGACCATGCTCGAGATCAATGATGTATGAGACAAATGATGTATTAATGAACAAGACCTAGGAGGTGATGAACACTTATGTGAAGGATACCAAGGAGGTGATGAAAACCTATGTGAAGGAGATCGAGGATGTGATGAACACGTATGTGAGGGAGATCAAAGAGGTGATGGAAACCTATGTAAGGGATACCGTGGATGTGATGTACACCTATGTGAAGGGGTCATCCGAGTGGTGGACCTAGGATGATGAGATGGACTAGTGGATCAATGAGACTTAGTAGGTTATTTACAAGTAGGAGAGCTAGGAACAAATTGTGCGTTATATTTGAGAGGTCCCATGGACCTAGATGATATGATGAGTACAATGAAAACCTCAAGAGGAGGTTGTAGCCACGATGTGCATGGAAGAACACCTTTGATGGTGATAAATTTCTTGTTATGAATGAATTTTAGAAACAAGTGATTCATAGAAATTATAGATTGAGCGACATAGATCTAAGGAAGATCGAAGAGTGCCATGTCACACCCTTTAATTGATTGTGGGGCCATAACTAATTAAAAAAGTATGGTAAGAGGTCCAATTATAATCTGGAAGCTTGATGTAATCATAAGATTTAGGAACCGATGTACACAATATGAGAGAGTGGATAGTTGATATCGATAATAAGTGTAATAGAGCACACACCCATATGAATTGATGGATCGATCAATGTTGATTGATAACATGAGGTCCAATAGAAGCCTTGATATGTAATGTATCGAGAAGAGAATGTAGCTTGATAATTGTGATCATAGAATGTAATGAATGGTGTAGATGAATCAACATGAAAAACTAGGAAATCAAGATCCCTTGATGAAGGAGGAGGCATTACATGATATGTATGATTAGCTAAAGAGTCAAAGAACTTTTTATTCATACTTAGGGAGAGGATCATTAAATAGTTTTAGTTTTTTTTTTCATTGATCGATGCAGATAATGAAGGCTCATGGAGCTCAATTGAATTATTGTTGATGAGATCTTGAATAAGAATTCTAAGTTTGAAACATCAATAGGTATAATGCCCAATGCATTGATGATAATCAAAACTAATTTTTTTGTTGTGATTGCATCCTTTAGGGTGAGATGGATCTATATTAAATGGAGGAGGAAGTGCAATAAGATTTCTCTCAATAAGTTGTGGCAATAGAATATGTGAAACACAAGGCAATTTTGTGAACGTACGCTTTAATGACTTTCATTGAAGATTTTCAAGAGTAGAGATAACATTAACAATAGATTTTTTTCAGTGGGATTAGTAGATGGCTTGAAAGTTGACTTATTTTAAAACCTAGTATAAGATTAAAGACTCGATCATGATATTTGAATTTTCCCATAGACTTAAGTTTTCATTCACATAATTTAAGATTATGACATAATTGATCAAATGAAGGAGATGTCTCAAATATGACACTCTCTTGCAATGGAGACAAAAGACTTTGGACAAAAATATCTTGTAATTCAGAGTCCATGAGTACATTAGACATCTTAGCTAAGTTTTTCTTATATCGTAAAACATAGTCCACTAGATGCTCATTAGATCCTTGTTTGATTTGCGTAAGTTGAGAATATGATATCTTAGAACGATATTGATTGAAAAATGAGCAAGAAAAGCATTGGAAAAATGTGTAAATGATGTTACCGAATGGATAGGTAGATCATAGAACCAATGCATAGCATAATCTTAGAGGCTTATAGGAAAGATATTTTCTAGTAAAGTATGATCATCTACATAATCTAGACATGCCACATGAAATGATCAGAGATGCTCTTGAGGGTCACCATGGCCATTGAAGGTGGGAAACTTAGGAGTGACAAAATTTGGAGGAAGTGCATAAGTGGAAATGGCGGGTGCAAAAGGAGTATGAAGTAGTAATGTGGAATCAAGAGATGGAGATGCACGAGAAGTAGCATACTGTAGTTGATGGATTTGAACTTGAAATCTTGATAAAGAGAGGCTAGGTCTTGAGGGATATGGAAGATACTTGCCACATGTGAGAAACAAGAGGTAGAGTGAAGTGGTTGGTGGGAGTAGGAATAGATATAGGAACAATAAAAGAAGGTGGGAGTGTGAAATTAGGGGTTGAGTAAAAATAGGCATAAAAGTAGGGATGGATATAAGAACATTAAGCTTAGAAAGATTAGTGGCCTCATCACAAGTAACGAATAAGAGAAAATCTAGATCTTGGGGATGTTCGAAAGATGATCATTGAGCTCTTGAAGGTGGGCTTTAGTAAATGGTCCATAAGATTGAGCCATGATAAAAAGATGACAAAATACCTAGAAGCAAGGTTGGGTTCGAGCGATGGGTTCACCAAATGATTTAACAAATATGGAATTTGTGAAATCCTTATTAAATTCACATATGATAAATAAACACTATATCATAAGTTTCATGCAAGAAATTGAAAGAGTTGACAAATTGTATTGGAAATTTTGCACCACGATGAAGTTACACTCTAGTTAAATCGTAATGGCTCCAACGTAATCACAAGGAAGAATCGATCAACAACTGAATAACTTTCATAACAGAATAAAGATTGCATATGTAGAGAAAGACAATGGAGTGTCTTGGCATACTCATAAATGTCAAATGAAGGGATACATATAGGGTGTTGAGTAACCCTAGTGCATGACTCAATAGCAAACCCTAAACCTAACCCATGTGAGATGACCCTCCAAATGTGAGTGGAGGACACATAGGATAACTCACACCAACACCCCCCTTCATCGAAGCTGGGGTAGTGAGATATGATGAGACAGAGACGGAAGGAGAAGACACTCCTAAACAACTAAGAAAGATGTGTCAATGGGGCTCGACAACTAAAGCACGATAAGGTGCCCATATATAAAAACATCTTCCTAGAAGAAGAAGAAAAGAAGGAATACATAGCCCGAAGAAGATGAGTCTCCGTGAGAAGACCTCACCCCAAGAAGAGACCATAAGTGAATAAAATTCATCTCGAGCTTAAGCGCTTGGTAAATAAATCTACAATCGATCGGTTATCAGAATGTATCGAATGTTGATGATACCATCATGAATAAGCTCTCGTATGAAGTGCATATGGATCTCAATGTGCTTCGTCTGCGGATCTTTGAACTAGATTTATGCAAATAGAGATGGTGCTCATGTTATCACAAGAGATAATGGTAGGCCACCGAAGGTGGAGGTAAAACTCACGTCGAGAATAACCTATAGCCAAATAGTTTTTGGTGGCAATGTTAACGATCCTCTATATTATGCCTCTGTAGATGATATCGTAATTACATTCTACTTCTTCCTGGACCAACTAATAGGACCCAATCCAAGAGAGAAACTGTAGCTAGAAGTAGATTTTTGATGATCTAAGTCACCAGCCCAATCAAAATATGTGAACCCAATCAAGTCAATATCCATCCCTCCATGATAATGAATGCCATCAGTATAGGTGCCATGAACATAATGAAGGATTTGTTTAGCTACTTTCCAATGTTGCTCATGTGGCTCTGCATGAATCTAGACATGATCCCAACAACATATGATAAATCTAGTCAAGTGTGAGTCAAGTAAATCAAGATCCCAACCAACTTTCGATAAAGGGTACCATTAACCAAGGGAGTAGAGAAATCAGAAACCAACTTAACCCCGAAAAAGTAAAAGGAGTAGGAGAAGACTTGCAATCAAACATCTGAAAATGAGCTAGTAGATCAAGAACATACTTAGGTTGCGAAATCAAAATTCCGAGTTAGATTATGAAATCTGGATCCCAAGAAAGCAATGAAGCAGACCTAAGTCGAGTCATGGAAAACTGTTGGCCAAGGCAATCTTCACAGAATCTTGATAATAAAGGAAGAACTTCCTGTGATCAACAAGTCATCAACATAGAGAACAAGAATGAGTATGGAGTCATCTTGCCATAGAATATAAACATTTGGATCAGAGTGACACCTAGTAAACCCTAATTTAAGTAAGAAGGAGTCCATCTTAGCATACCAATCGATGGGCTTGTTTAATGCCATAAAGATACTTCTTTAACTTATAGATGAGGGAAGGATCATGGACATAACCTGGAGGTTGTTCCATGTAGATCTCTTCCTCTAGGTCCCCATGAAGGAAGGCACTCTTAACGTCCATTTGATGGACTTTCCATTTGTTTGCTATGGAAATGGCAAGGGTCAGTCGAATAGAAGTCATCTATGCAACCGGAGCAAAGGTTTCAGTATAATCAACCCCAGCTATCTGGGAGAAACCCTTAGCTACTAATTATGCTTTAAACTTTTCGACATCTCCATCTACTCCATACTTTGTTCAGAATACCCAATTACACCAAATGATTTTTCTTCCTTTCGGAAGAGGGGTGAGATCCCAAGTATCATTCTTCATGAGAGAGGAATACTCCTCATCCATGGAAGAATCCCACTCAGGAATACTAGAAGTCTCCCAGAAAGAGTGTGGATTAGAAGCAGAAGTGAAGAAAGAGTGGGGTCCAATGAATTCTGAGTGAGTACGTCTCATATCTGAAGTATCTCCAACTAAGTCTCCAACACTTTGCAAAGTTTTCCTAGCCCAAAGAGGACCAAGAGGATTAGGCTCAGAGTCAGAAGATTCTTCACTTGAGTGAGAAGGGACATAGTCCTCATCATCACTACTATTAGAATTAGAAGACTTAAAGGTCTGATGATCGGGAGGATCAGGAAGAGGAGCAAGCTCAACAACATCATCATCTGATGAGTCAGAATCCAACTTAGTGAGATGAAGAACCTTAATAGGTGGAGAAGTAGAAGTCAAAGAAGACTCATTGAACTTAACACTTCTCTCGAATATACAACTCATGAGAAGTAGGATTCATCAATTGATATCCCTTCACGCCATTAGGATACCCTATAAAGATACAAGGTTTGGATTGTGGTTCCAAAGCCTTGCATTTATTCTTGGGAATCCGAGCCATAGCCTTAGATTTGAAGACTCGAAAGTGCTCAACATTAGGTTTGTGTCCAAACTAGGCTTTAAAGGGTGTCATCTCTCTTACTACCTTGTGTGGAACATGGTTCTGAATGTAATTAGCTCAATTCACTGCTTTAACCCAATACTGTAGAGGAAGAGACTTCGAGTGAATCATATAAGTGGCCATCTCTTTAAGAGTACGGTTGTTTCTTCTCGCTACTCCATTATGCAACAAGCTATATGCTGTTGTATGTTGTAAGGAGATCCCTTTAAAGTACAAAAATCCATGAACCTATTTTTTAGATATTCACCTCCATTTCGGTTCGAAGAACCTTGATAGACCGTTCCATCTATTTCTCAAAGTAAAGAGCCTTAAAGTCCTAAAAATGTTCAAAGACTTCAGACTTAATTTTAAGAAAATATACCCAAGTATATCATGAATAGTCATCAATGAAGGTGAGCACATAAAGAGCTCTAGTAAACGAAGGAGATGGAAATGGACCAGAAATATCGTTGTGAACAAGATCTAAGGGACGAGTAGCTCTCTAGGATTTTCCTTTGTCAAAGTTCTTTTTAGGATGCTTTCCAAGGGTACAACCCTCACAAAGACCCTTAGAAAACTTGACACAAGGTAACCCATTGACCATTTCGTTTTGGATCAATTGTTTAAGGTAGCGATAATTTAGATGTCCGAAATGCTCATCGTTATAACCTACTAACCTCATTTGCATGAGTGAGCAAGGCAGTGGGCGTACAATTAGAAGTAAAGTGGGAAAAGGTATATAACTATGAACGGTGATCCGCCTTTTTCCTCTCACCACCGTAGTGTCATCGTCAAGCTCACGAATAATCATCGAGTTAGGACCGAATTCCACTCACATTCCTTCACCAAGGTGAGTAATTTGGTAAACCGATAGGAGATTGGTAGAGAGATCGGGAACTCTTAACACTTGGTTGAATGTTCGCCCATCCATCTTTCCGATCCACTATCGAAAAATGACACCTTTGTCATGTCATTATCCATCATGATTTGGGACATTCCACAAGGCTCAATGTTGGAGAAATCAACATGCAAAGAACCCACGTGATGCGAGGCACAGGAATCTATAATCCACGTCGATGAAGGAGCAACTCTAGCTACAAGGGAATTTTCTTTCTTCTTATCAGATTTAGAACCTTTTGCAGTGGAAGACTTGGCCTTTAGAGCATTTTGTTTGATAGACTCAGGAACACCTATTTTATTTTTCTCAAGTAATTGAGTAAGGTGATCAATTTGTTTTCTCATACATGTATGCTATTTATGACTAGGCTTCTTGTGATAGGAACATAAATACCTGTCTTTCTGTGCTCTAGGCTCAGAAGTTGAAGTGTTCGTGTCAATTTTAGTTTTGGTCTTGGTTTCCTTCTTAGGTTGATCCTTTTTTTCTTTCTTCTTTTCAGTCTTCTTTTCCTTACTAGTACTTGCTACAAGGGCATGTGACTTGGACTTGAGAGACCCCATTTGAATGAGTTTGTCCTATTCTTAAATGAGTTGGGATGAAAAATAGTCAAAGGAGGGCATATTCCAATCCTTGCCCAAGGTAGCTTTTGTAGCGTAAAAATTTGACACAAAGATAGAATATTCAAGACCTAACTTAGAGAGAATCGACAAGATTAGTTGAGAATATTTCTTCTCTACTTGAAATTCCTTTAACAACGATCTAGTGTGGACAAACTTTGAGAAGAATGCTTGTAGGTTTTCAAAATCACTAGGATTTAACCCTAGTAGTTCATTTTCCAACTCATGCACTCTCATGTCATCATGTTGTCCAAACATTTCATCTAACGTTGTCCACGCAGACTTAGGTGTTTTAGATGACTCAATGTGGAAGAGCAAGTTAGGAGAAACAAACATGCAAAGAAGACCTAAAGCTTCATCACTGCGGTTTAACCACTTATATTTTTAGGGTTGTCATCGGTTTAGTCTCAGTTCCCATGGTGATGTGGAATAACCCTTTACCCCTTAGTTTCATAATTATTTTCGATCTCCATTCAAAGAAGTTGAACGACATAAACAAAGGAATTAAAAGTACATCCATAGTGAAAGGAGAGAGAAGAAATGTAAAAAAGAAACACAACCACCCAGGAAAATATAATAACCCCCTGCTTTCGACACTTTATAGTTTAGTGTGTTGAATACAATCGGGTCGAGTGTGCATCTGGAAACACTTGGTAACTCACCTTGCAATCAGTGTAATAACACGCAAGAGAGGAGACCATAATCATGTTTTGGGAAGTGCAACAAGTGACACTGTACACAAGCACAATTGCTAAAAACTAGGAAGGAGGTGAAATCAAATCTTGGTTGTGAGAGAAAAAATTTCTCACGTCACAATGGATATCCCCTTGCTTTGCAAATGGCGACGGATGCGCTCACTAGTCGCAAGCAATAAGAAGGGTAAAATACAATGTTTAGATGAACTCAGGATGAGTTGGCGATGATCTTCGTAATGAATCTTTGGAAAGGCACGTGGAAGATAAGAAGTGCTCATAGTGTCTCTGCACACTTGAGCGCATGATTAGTAAAAAAAATCGACAATAACGTGTTAAAATTTTACCGTTTGGAAACGTCCTATTTAGCTAATTTAAAGAAATTAGGACTTTTAAAAAAATGATAAATTAACATTAAGGACAATTTTAAATTGGTTACCTAATCGTAAAGGAGAAATCATAATTAATATAAATAAATCTAATTAATTACGAAAAATAATTAAGATCTAATAAATATTAAATCCAAAAACAAATACTTTCCCTTTTTAAAAGAAATCAAATTTAAATTATCAAGATCTGTTAAAAAGAAAAGTTTCTATTTTTAAAAAGATTGCGTTTTAAAAAAAGGATTTTTAATTTTTTTGATAAATAGAAGTAAATTTAAAAAACTTACCTCTTTTTTAAAAAAAGCTTACCGTATGAAACTTAAGTAAATTTAAAAACTTTAATAGATTGAAGTAAGATTTTTTGTTCTTTTAAAAAAGAAATTAATTGAAAAAAATGCTTACAAAAAAAAACTTAGCAAAAAAACTTACAAATAAATGGTAACAACTTATGGTTGTTTGAATGGCTCAATGGGCTGGTCGAGACACAAGGGAGCGAGGCTCGGTCGGAGTGGGGGACAAAGAGGCCTAAGGTGAGTGTTCGACATGTGGGTATGGGCTCTGGGGCATGTAATGGATAGCAAGAGCCAACAGGAAGGAGTGCAAGGTGAGTGAATGGGTGAGTGAGGGCCGAGGAGGAAAGATCGTGAGGCAGAGGAAGCCAAGGGCCAAGGGGGAAGACACGGACAGAAGAACACATGGCCGAGGGGAGAACTAGAGACCAAGATGACTCGGGGAAGAGCTTGGGGTGGAGCCAAAATGCCAAACACCAAAAATATGACTCAGATCGCAAAACCAAGAAAACACAGGAGAGACAAAAAAACCAGAGATATAGAAATTTCAAGTTTAATAAAAAATTAAAAAACTAGAAAATAAACCTCTATTTTAACTGATCTCCAAATTTAGCTGTAGTTAGCTAAATGTAGCTACAAAACCCCTGAAAGCTTTAGGAATACCTGCACATGCACGAAGAACACATCAAACCTGGAAACTTTCTAAGAGCAAGAAGTTAAATACATTAGCAAGGAAAAACCAAAATATAATGATCAAAAAACTTGCACGAGGAGCTAAAAAAATGAAAAACAAGAGTAATCACAAATAAAAAAACGAGTGCATGTTAACCTGATCTCAGCTCTGATACCATGAAAGAGTTGACAAATCATATCAGAAACTATACACCATGATGAAGTTGCACTCTAGTTGAATCGTAATGGCTCCAATGTAATCACAAGGAAGAATTGATCAACAACTGAATAACTTGCATAACAAAACAAAGCTTGCATATGTAGAGAAAGACAATGAAGTGTCTTGGCATACTCATAAATGTCAAATGAAGGGATACATATAGGGTGTTGAGTAACCCTAGTGCATGAATCAATAGCAAACCCTAAACCTAACCCTAAACCTAAACCATGTGAGATGACCCTCCAAATGTGAGTGGAGGACACATAAGATAACTCACACCAATAAAAATGAGCTAATGAAAATTAAAACCCTTTAAGTATAAGAAAGGGAATATAAGAAATAGCTGATTTTGAAATAAATCCATAAGTGTTCTGGACTGGTTCAAATTGATGAACAGGAGGAGGAGACTATCACAACCACACTCACAAAATTTTGTAATCTCCATAAGAACTGAACTACAACACTTGGACTTGGGCAATGATGCCTAGGCATTAAAGACCTCTACTAGGTTGTTGTGACTATACATGAGATTAGAAATTGATTCTTTTTGTGTCACAAAGTGGTCACTAACCTTTTTTTTGGTCTCTGTATGTTTTTGAATGATCGCACATTTCTCCTGTAACCCGTGTAAAACAAATGATATCCTACAAAACCACAAACTACATCAAATCCTAAAAAGAAAGATGCAAATGGGGAGTATGACTAACCCCGATGCTCACTCGATAGAGTGAACTTATGACCAAGTGCTACACTACATTTTAGACTCCATGTAGTTCTCGTGCATGTGTGATAAAATAATGCCCTAGGAAGCTCTTGTGCAAAATACACTTGATAGTGAGAAATAGCTAGATGTAGCAATGTAAATAGAAGTGTGGATGAAAAAATGAACTTCCCCTCCTATGTGTGTATGTAGAAAATGCAAGTCATTTTCCCTTGAGTGAGTGATAAATGGATGCCTTTATGCTCTTATAATGCCTTTGGATGTAACCTTAGGTGATGAGAATAGATGCTTAGAGCTTGGTCCTTTATTTTGTTCACATATCTTTGTATTTATATGATTCTCTTCTTTGAACTTCATAATTGAAAACTAAAAGGTGGCCCATAAGAAAACAAGAGGCCCATAATATAAAAGAGGTCCAAAAGAGGAGAGTAAGATACAAAGAGGTCGGGGTGACCAAGGGGATGAGGGCATATGGGCAGTATCGTCCTAGCTAGGCGATGGTGTCTAAAGTCAAGAATGATAAAAAAATGAAGATCGGACCGGGATGTGGGGTGTGCAAGACTGTAGAGAAATTAAGAAAGACAAGAAAGAGGCCAAAAAGTAGTAAATTACTAGTTTTCTCGCTTAGGAATCATATGAATAGTAGTATGCGATTAGGACCTAGAAATGTACTCAAGTGTGTGATTTTGTGTCTAGAGTTTTGCATCCTAAATAACATAAACAAGATGTTCATACAAATCGTTCTTTTTCTTAAATGATATAGTCATCCACTTATAACCTTTGTGTACTATGACTTAGTTATAATATTCACTCTTCAAATCAATTTTGTAGATATTATTGCTTCACTCAACCAATTCATCAAGTCATCCACACACAAAAACATAAATATATGCTTAATTATTATCTTTTTAAGGGCTCTAAAGTTTTTGCATGCATGTTCCATTCAAACCTTTTCTTTTGGTGTTAAGATTTTTGAATTGCACATAGTACAAACTTTCTATTACTAACCCTTTCTATAACATCTCTTATAATTACCTCTCAACTTCCTTGTTCTCCATAGTTGTCAACCTATATGCTTGCCTTATTTTAAAAATAGATATGACGATTAGATCCATATGATGACCGATGTTCATGATGGGTAGTAAACTATTTGGTAGATTATGAAAATCATCTTTTCATACTCACCCAACACATCCTTATGATTAACTAATATATTAAATAATTATGGCATCCTAAAAACTTTAGGATTAATATCTTTATAATTTTTACATAAATATATTTAAGATAGTAGTAATTAATTTATATAACATTATTACAAATACATAAATTATGACCAACATTCCTTTCTAATTACATTGAAAGGCATTTCCAAATTGGATTGACACATCTTGCCAATGACATGCATCAAAGAAATTGACAGCTAGGAATGTGACGTACATCGTCATTGTTGCACGGATGCATCTTTATCGACATTTTTGTAGTAAGCTATTTTTATCTCTCGAATTTTTCTAGTTGTAAATACGTTATAAATATTATGGCTTTGTGAACTGTGAATTAGTTGTTTCCACCTAAAGAGATGTACAAGCTTCTCCGCAAAGTATAACATTAATGACACCTGATTCAAGGTGGTGTAGAGCACTTGAAAAAATTAAAGAAAATCATTCCTCATAATTAATCTTGTCGTGATCTAAATATAACTAAAAAATAGCCATTCAATTTGACTTGGACCAAACTTTAAACAATCCTTCTTATTCCACGTCTCTTTCTATCATGGGAAATAAGTAGATTTTATGAAAAAAAGAAGTATGGTTAGCATATATAAAATACATTTTGGTGTTTCACAATTTATTATATATATGTATGCATGTATGTATGTATGTATGTATGTATGTATATCTGTGTGTCAATCAATGACTAAGAATGTAATGTACATCATCATCGCATGTATGTATATTCTTTGTCATTTTTTAAAGCGGTTTTGTTGTGAATGACTTGGAGAGGAATTTCTATTGGCTCTTTATTTAATAAATTTGAAAATAATTTTTTTCTAATGTTATTGTTAGTGCAAAATAAAAATACCCATGAGTTCCCGCAACTAGATGAGTTGAGACCATCAGTGTGATTGATAACATGGAGCATCTCTCAAGGTGTGGGACCTTGCGAGTTGAGAGAGCTCTTCGGATTAAGGCCGGTTCGTATTCCTCTATTAGGTGCACACAAATAAATTGAGGAGGATCTGTTCTAAATCTACTCTATCTTACTAAGGAGACAAGGTTGAGAAGATACAAAAATAAAACCTAAGCTAACAAGGTGATGCACCAAAGGAATGTTAAACACTTGTTTTGCAAGCTAACACAAACCATAAAAATGCAATGCAAACGCCATGCATAGATAACCAAACTACAATGAGAGATCAGAAGGGAACAATAAACACACGAGAGGGTTGAGAATCATCCACAGACATATATTATTGCTCCAAAAGTCGATACAATGCATTATAATGGCCAAGAGGAAAAATATTGCATTATAACTTGAATGGGAGGTTTGTAAACTCCACAAATTCACTTATAGACAAGGGAAGGAGGGAGAGTGAAAAAAAAATGTCCAACCTTTTTACAATGAACCCAACTCCTTATTTTATAGATGCATCACATGGAGAAGAAGAAAAGAGAGGTAGGAAAACATGATTTGGAACTCAGCTACCAACCATTAATGCTCCTGCAAATCCACCCACAATCTATCAAATCTGCCGCTCCATGTCTTCTCGATGCTTTGAAGAAAGAAGAACGATAGATCAAATCTAATTTGATCTAGTTGTTGGAGCAATCGGATCACGTATTAATGGTGTGAAGACATTTTCCCATTTTCACCCACCTACCTTCCAAAATTAAAGTTTCAGGTTTCCATGGTATAGATGAGGTCGAGACCTTTCCAATGGTACCAATTTTGTCAAATTTCGAGCACTAGGTCGGAAGATATGCCCATTTGAATATTTGAATTGGGTCCATACAAAAATGGTGGAAACCAATTAGTAGAATAGGTCCACGGGCCCGAAATTCACTTTTTGCCAAAAAACCATCTTCGGGTCCACCGGTCCATATTTTCCATTTAGGAAAAAATTCACTCTAAGGCTTGCCGGCCCACATTCAATATAGGCTTGATAGGTTACTCCTTGGGCATTGGCGAAGCCAAAAGTTAAAATTACCTCTAGCGACCCGCCATCCCACTTTGACTAGGAATCTGGCCATGTGGAGGGATGGCGCTCATTTGGGGACCGCTTTTGAATTTTTCTTTTGAAGTTGCACCAGCTAACACGTGGCTTCTTCCATGGCTTTTCTTTGTTCCTTTATGTTTTTACTAAGTCCTTTTGCTTGGCAGGGCTGTATATCTGACCAGGGACATGTGGAGGCTTGACACTTGTCTAAGGACCCACTTTTAGATCTATCTTTGAAGATGTGTTGGGCTAACACATGGAAGCCTTATGCTCCTTTGAGTCTCCACTTTGGGCCACACCTTTGAATGTGCTTTGTTAAGACACGTGGCACCTTCCGCCTGCACTTCATACTTAACCAATTTGGGCCCACTTTTCATTTGACCTCTGTTGACCCCTGGCCACATGGAGGGTTGGCACAAGTTTGAGTCTTCGCCTTGGGATCCCATCTTGAAATTACGTTGAGCTGACACATGGTAGCCTTATACTTGTTTGGAATTTTCAACACTCGAGTCTATCCTTTTTCAGGCCTGGGACATGTGGAAGCTCCATGCTCATCTGGGAATCACCTTTTGCTTTAACCCTTGAAGGTGCATGTTTGAACATGTGGAGGATTCTCGCTAGTCCATTATACTTAATCATTTTGGGCCCACTATTTCCCTTTTCAACTTGGGACACATGGAAGCCTAAGGATTGTTTGAGTTTACTCTTTGGAGATGTGCCATGAGGAACATGGTTCCTTCCACTCGATTCTTCCATACTTAGCCATTTTTGGGCTCGTTTCAAACATTTGCAAAGCCCGAAGACTTTGAGTTTTTCTCCATTTCTTTCCTTATGGCCTCTAGTTTTCTTTGACACTGTTTGCCTCCTTCCTCAACCTTGCTACTCCATTATAGAGTCTACCTACATCTGCTTGCTGGATTTGAAATGTGGGTTCGTATGACGGAACCGTCCCTTGTATTTTTTCCTATACGGGTCGTTTATGATCCAATTTTTTTGGGGGAAAAATTGAGATTACAATTTTTGACTCATGGGGATGTCTCCTATTAGATGAAGAGATCAGTTTCCTTGTTGTATCCATTGGGCATGGAGTCATGGTTGGTGGCCTGGTGTTGGTCTTGTTCTTCTAGAAATGAACACTTTGAGACCCAATTTTAGTTTTCCATGTATTTGTTCTATTAGAAAATGAGAAACTGTTACGACAACTATGGGTCTCTCTGTTTGCAAGATGTTGAAGGGCCTGACACATTCACCTGGAGGCATGTTGGAGTGTATAACAATGCAAACCTAGAGAAACAAAACCTATGCCACAACACTTAGGGAAACAAAACCTACGCTACAACAAAACAATGTTCATACACACTTGGAGAAATTAAAGTCTATGCTAATATTTACAAGGGTGGAACCTTCCTTTCTAGTAGCAATGTTTGAGATGGATCCCGTTAACTAGGATCTGTAATTCTTCACCATCTAATTTAGCCAGCTGGAAGGCATTGCTACTTTTACACCTTGTGATCATGTAAGGGCCACTCCAAATGGCATCAAATTTGGAATGCTTTCCTAGCTTTTCCCTGGATCACCATGCAAGGAGTCCACTCTGCATCCCACTTTAGAACCAAGTCCCATTATTGAAAGGTCCTTATTCTTGCTTTCTTGTTTTCTTAAAAATCTCGACCAATTTCTAATCAAATATGGCCATTTCTTGTCTCCAATGGTACCACTTGTGGATTTTACCAAAAGTTATGGCCTTTTGAGCGCGCGCCTATTTTGGGTCTGTCATGATCGAATGAACATTAATCGACCGAGAACTCTTATTGATCAATGCTTGATCCTTTTCTATGCTCTACATTGCATGCTCTCTTACTTCTCCTAATTCCATAAGCTTTGCATACCTGATTTCCATGGGTCCAAACTCGACTGAGGGGGTCCAACTGTTTCATGAGCTCCAAAGTGGGAAACTCCAATGATATGGGAAATAATACCTCTTTTCCATATACACGCTTGTATGGGGATTTACAAAGATGGATCTTTTGGATGTGATCCTATCAGCCCATAGAGCTGATTTGAGTCTCGTATGCCAAGTTCTCTCGATTTTCATCAAGCATCCTTCGATAAGCCTTAATAGGTTCTTGTTTGTGGACTCTACTTGGCCATTACCTTGAGGGTAATAGTTTGATGAAGTGTTGAGGTACACACCATTCTTGATAACGATCCCATTCGGTGATCCTTGTACCAAGGAATGCCAATGCATTATCCGATATAATAGTGGTAGGGACTCCAAACCAATGCTTGGTTATTCCTTTATAGAAATCCAAGATGTTGGATTCATTTGCTTTTTTTAGTGCCACCGCTTACCCACTTGGTGAAATAATCATTACTTGAGGGTAAAAAAGTATCCACTTATGGCCTTGGCTTGAATTTGGGTTAATCACCCCAATGAAGTCTAGTCCCCACTGCATGAATGGCTGATCCACTGAAATGGGATGAAGGGGTAGGGATGCTAATTTCTCTTTTCCTATGAAGAATGCACACTTCTTGCACTTCTTAACCCATGAATAACAGTCCTTAAACACCGTAGGCCAATAATAACCAACTTTCATGATTTTGAGAGTTGTTACTCAAGGGGCAAAGTGGCCTCCTACTTCTCCATCATGGAACTCATGCAACACTCTCTCAATTTGGCCTGTCCCAATGCACCTCAATAGGACACTATTGATATCCTTTTTGAACAAGACTCGCCAACAAGCACATATGGGATGGCTTGTAGTATGAAGTATCTCCTTTTTGATTTGTCCCATTCTAGAGGGCACAAACCTATTTGGAGATAATGCACCAAGGCTTGGGTCCAACATGAAGTAGGTGCACCATCAACTAGCTACTCTTGATTATTCTCGTAGGAATAAGACAACCTCATTTTCACCCATTGACTCATCCTATTGCTTGAGATGAGCTGTTCAAATAGACCTTTACCTGAACCAGTTTGGTCACCTTGATATCAATATCATATTCCATCACCGGGTGATCCAACTTGCCATCTTCTCATTCAAGTCCTTGTTTAGAATAAAATCCTTGACACCAAAGCATGAGATACTAGCAGTTGAATCCTATTGTTTGAGACCAAGTGTCTGAACTTCTTCAGGTTCCTACTAACAACAAGGACACATTTTTCAATGAAAGAGTATTTTACCTTGTAGTCCTCCAAGGTATGACCGACGAAGGCTATGGGTTGTTATGAACCTTCCTTGTTGCCTGTGCCAAGATGGCTAAGATGGTGTCTCGACCCTCCAAAAACATACAACATGAAGTAGCTCGAGAAGTCTAGGTTAACAAGAGTTGGAGCCTATGATATTAAGAGTTTGATGGCTTCAAAAATCTCTTTGCCTTCTCGTTGTCCATCTAAATGAAAGAATATTCTTTAACATCATTGTTAAAGGCTTCACAAGAGTAGAAAAATCAGGTCCAAACCTGCGAATGGAGTTTATTCTCCCAAGAAGCTTTAGAGAGACCTTTTATGTTATGGCAATGGAAGTGTCCGGATGGCTTCAAATCTTTAGGATCAATTGCAAACCCTTCTCTAGAGATAATGTGGCCAACACTTTACCCTCATGTGCCAAGAATACACATTTATTTTGGGTTTAAGGACACTTCGAACCTTCTACATCTTTGGAATACCTTTTTGAGGTGGAAGAGATGGTCTGTAACATTTTTTGAGAAAATGATGATATCATCTAGATACACCAGAACTATATTGTTGATCAAGCCTTTGAATGCCATGTCCATAGCTCTCTAAAATGTTGCTCCAACATTTGATAGTCCAAATGGCATCTTCTTATAAGCATATGTACCCCATTTGGTGGTGAAATCCATCTTGAACTGATCTTCCTCTTTCACCATTATCTGGTTATAGCCTGAGTATCCATCCAACAATGAAAACCTCTTAGAGCTAGCTACAACCTATAAGATCTATTCCATTGATGGAAGTGGATAGTGATCTTTGAGTGATGCTTTGTTTAGATCATGGAAGTCCACACACAGTTTGATCTCTCCACTTATTTTCCTCACAGGAACCAAGTTTGTAACCCAACTTGAGTGCTTGATAGGGAAGATGATGCTAGCCTCAATAATCTTGTTCAACTCTTTTCTCATGAGAGGCTCTATGTGAGGGTTCATTGGCCTTTGCTTCTATCTGAAAGGCTTAGATCTTGGATCTAGCTCAATTGTGTGTTGTGCCAACTTTGGGTTGAAGCCTCTTAAATCTTTATAAGTCAGGAAAATACATCTGGGAACTCTTGACAAAGTTGAATAAACTCAGATTTTTCTTATTGAGTGCTTACCTTGCCAATCTGCAACGTTTTTCCTTCTTCTATGAAAATGGGATTTGAATCTTCACCCTTTACCTGAATATTCACCTTCTCCTTTCAGAATTGGTCATTTGGGTTGAAGATTGATTCCAAAGTGACAAGACCCTTTGGTATTTTTTTGGTCCTAGCTACACCCCTTGATCGCCATACTACTTGCTCTAGTTTGTCTTGGTTTATGGAGGATAACTCAGCTTCTTCTTGTAGAAAGTTGACAATTTGCTTTGATCATTCTCGAAGACCTGCCAACTTGTGTTATTATTAGGGACAACTAGTCTCACAACCACTTTGATATGGGGCTGAGATTTATCACTCTTGATACTCTCTACAACATCAAATGTTGCCCCAATCACTGCCAATCTATCTGATGCTTCATTATTCTTCCTTGGGATGGAATTGAGCCGAATTCTTTGAAATACTCAATGAGGTCCCATACCCAGTTCTTGTAGCTCTTTAGTAGATCATTCTTGGTATCATTTTGTCCTTGGACCTAGTTAGCAACTAGCTCATTGTCACCAAACACTTGTAATTTTTTTATCTATATTTTCCTTGCCCAATGCAGTCCATGGACCAAAGCCTCATATTCTGCTGTGTTGTTTGAACAGGTAAATTAGAAACAAAAAGCTGAGTAGTATTTCATACCTTGGGGGGAAACAAGCATAGCCCCTCCTCTGGATCCTTGTCTACTTCTTGAGCCATCAAAGAACAATTGCCATACCTCATTATCATCTCTATGGTCTGTCTTAATGATGTTAGGAAGAGGATGATTCTCCTCATGCAGAAAGTAGACTCCTAGCTCAGATTCCTCCATCTCTTTATAGGGGTCAAAAGCATGCCTCTTGTTTGCCCACTCGTTGAGGGTCAAGTCTGGGATACACCCCACCTTGGTATCTTCTTCACAAGTGCTTGGGAGATCCTCTTGATCAAAGGCTGAACAATTAGCATTGATCGGGTTGGGTACATAAGAATCAATATGATAATTTGCAATGGGCTCAGATCTGATTGTGGCCTTAGCTCCGTACATTGTTCTAAAAATCATGTGTGACCAATCAACAAGACATATAGCCTCAATCTTAGCAATGAAGTCTCTCAAAAACACAATGCAAAATGTGGTGGCAAGTCTATTAATGATACATTTTGCAATACAATCACATTGGGGCAGGCGTGCAGTGTGAGGCTTAAATATTTGATGACTCCAACTGTCGTTACCGTTGTCCCATCCAATTGCACTATCCCCCTAGAGATGACTTCGTATTGAAGCCCCAGCTAATCGGTTATTTGTTTTGGCATTACGAAGCTACTTTCCCGAATCAAATCATGTAATTATGTACCAGTTTGTCTCCAATGATAAATGAAACATAAAACAAGGGTGGCTTAAGATTCTTACCTTGTTTTCCTCCATGGTTTCCCTTAGGCCGAACCACATTGGTAAACACTTTCTCTTGCTAGTTAGGAGCTGATTTGAGCTTGATCAATTGGACATAGTAGTCTGTAACCAATGACTCCCACATTGAAATATTCACATTTGTCTTCTTCATTTGTTTAATGATGTTAAATGAGTAATCCTTTTGCTGCCCCTTTCTTGGTACATTTTTCTCTTGCACATGGGTTATTACAACCGGTGCCTGAGTGGGTTTGGAAGGTGGCATGGGATGACTCTGCATATTGGGAGTTACATTCTAATTGCCAATACCTTGTGGAATAATGGAAGGTTGAGGATTTCCCGAGTTTGGTGATTGTACCTCTCCCATATTCCTCTTCTTGACCATGTATTGGTAACTACACTTTGAGATGGGGTTTGATTCATATCACAAATATTCTTCACCGCCAATTGAAAAGCATAGTCTCACTTGGAGATGCCTCTTGTTGAGCTCCTTACTGCTGATTTTCCTCTTGACTAGACTCTTGTGACACACCAATGGTCTATACCATCAAGGCCTAGTTTAGTGCACCATTAAAACACATTGATTGGTTATGGGGTTGATTGCATGGGAAACACCAATCATATTCTTGTGCCATATTGTTTTGTGATGGAACCAAGACCCGTGATGTTGAAGTTGTGTTTGGATCATATGATTGGAAAGGTCTATTAGCTTGAGGTTGTCCTTGGTTTTGGTTTTGATTTGCAACCTGAGATGGTGGTCTATTTTGTTGATATGGGGGTCTAGCTTGATATTGAGCTTGAGGCTGATATGGCCTAGAGATCGAGCTTGTTGCCTTCGTAGTTACTAACTCATTCCCTAGGTTCTCGTAACTCTTTCATAACTTCTTGAAGATCTTTTTAAGTGTTAAAAGACGAGGTGGAGGCCTCAGTTGAACTCTGATTCCAAGGAGTAGGTATAAGAGCTAATGTGGGTGTTTGACTAGTGCTTGGATCTCCTAGTTCTGAGTATAGAGGCATGGGTGGCCTAGGAGCAAGCTTGTGAGCTTGAATTAGACAATTTTCAGCACTAATGGAGATTCTATAGGCTGTAGGTAAGGTGGTTCCTTCCATTGATTGAATCATTAAAGCAATGTCAGAATTTAGAGCTCTAAGAAAGTATAAGAAAGCACCTCCATGGGCCTTACAACTAATGGAATCCTATCCCATGTCCTTTGGAATCTGAATTTGAAATCTATCAGCTGCTCATTAGGAGCCCTCTTGATGGTTGTCAAATGCTCCAACAAGGATTTATTATCTCCCTTTTCTCCAAATTGGTCATGAAGAGTGCTGCACGGGTGGTCCCAAGTCGAATCTAGCCTCGCTATTAGGCTCTTGAACCATTGTGAAGCTTTACCCTTTAGTGAAGAAGCTAATAGTTTGATTGTAATGTCCATCTTAGTTATCTCATGAATAGCATAGACATTTCCAATGTCTTGAATGTGGTCACTAGGAGAAGTTTGGTTCTCTCTAGTGAAATGGGGAATGCTCTTTAATGCTTTGCAACCGAGGCTAGATTTTGTGCATTGAGAGCAAGTGGGTCAGCTGCGAGTGAAATTGACATAAGGATTTGGTTGTGTCATCTTGATTGGTCTTGAGAACCCTTGTTGGTTGAATGAATGGCCTACCAAGAGAAGGTGTTGACAAGGTTACGCTTTTTGGAGATGGAGACCTCTGGGCTCTTCTCCTCTTCCCCTTCTGCTCGGGGACAAGTGTAGATAGAAAAATAGTCCATCCTCTCGGTTCTTGAACTTGTCTATATTCTTCTCATGAACTTGAAAAGATTTGAACTATTGAAACCAAGATTATGATTCTTTTGGAGTCACCGGATGTGTAATTTCAAAATTCTTAAAAGCTAAAATTGCAACAAGTGCACATCAATCTTGTTGTAATAAAGATGGAGACCTCTTGATCCCATTAGGCGTGCAAAATTGTTAGTGTAGAATCATAACACCCCCGAGTGCCCGAAACTAGATGAGTAGATAACCTTAGTGTGATTGCATAACATGGAGCATCTCTCAAGGTGGGACCTTGTGAGTTGAGAGAACTCTCGGATTAAGGCCGGTTAATATTCCTCTATTCAGGTGCACACAAATAAATTACAGAGGATCTGTTCTAAATCTACTCTATCTTACCAAGGAGATAGGGTTGAGAAGATGAAAAAATAAAACCTAAGCTAATGAGGTGATGCACCAAAGGAATGTTAAACACTCATTTTACAAGCTAACACAGACCATAAAAATGTAATGCAAATGCCATATATAGATAACAAAATTGCAATGAGAGATCAAAAGGCAACAATAAACACATGAGAGGGTCAAGAATCATCCACAAACATATATTATTGCTACGAAGTTGATATAGTGCATTACAGTGGCCAAGAGGAAAAATATTGCATTACAACTTGAATGGGAGGTTTGGAAACTCCACAAATTCACTTATAGACAAGGGAAGGAGGGAGAGTGCAAAACAGAAATGTCCAACCTTTTACAATGAGCCCAAACTCCTTTTATAGATGTAACATAGGGAGAAGAAGGAGAGAGAGGTGGGAAAAATCAATTTGGAACTCGATTTATCGACCAATAATGCTCCTACAAATCCGCCCACAATCTATCAAATTTCTGCTCCATGTCTGCTTGGTGCTTTGAAGAAAGAATAATGGTGGATCAAATCTAATTTGATTTGGTTGTTGGAGCAATTGGATCATGTATTAATGGCGTGAAGACATTTTTCCATTTTCCCCACCTAACCTTGCCAAAATTAAAGTTTCAGGTTTCCATGGCATGTAGACGAGGTCGAGACCTTTCTAATGGTACCAATTTTGTTGAATTTCGGGCACTGGGTTGGAAGATATGCCCATTTGAATATTTGAATTGGGTTTGTACAAAAATGGTAGAAACCAATTAGCGAGAAGGGGTCCACGGGCCCGAAATTCACTTTTTGCCAAAAAACCGTCTTTGGGTCCATTGGTCCATATTTTCCATTTGGGAAAAAAATCACTCTAAGGCCCACTGACCCACATTCAATATAGGCCTGACACGTGGCTCCTTGGGCATCGACGAAGCCAAAAGTTAAAATTACCTCCGGTGACCCGCCATCCCGCTTTGACTTGGAATTTGGCCATGTGTAGGGTTGGAACTTGTTTGGGGAATGATTTTGAATTTTTCTTTTGAAGTTCCGTCGGGTTGACACGTGGCTTATTTTGTGGCTTTTCTTTGTTCCTTTATGTTTTTTACTAAGTCCGTTTGCTTGGTGTGGTCGTATATCCAACTAGGGATACGTGGAGGTTTGGCACTTGTCTAAGGATCCACTTTTAGATCTATCTTTGAAGATGCATTGGGATGACACATGGAAGCTTTGCGCTCTTTTAAGTCTCCTCTTTGTGCCGTGCCCTTGAATGTGCACCGTTAAGACACGTGGCGTCTTCCACTTGCACTTCATACTTAACCAATTTGGGCCCACTTTTCATTTGACCTCTGTTGACCCCTAGCCATGTGGAGGGCTAGCGCAAGTTTGAGTCTCCACCTTGGGCTCCCATCTTGAAATTACACCTGAGCTGACACGTGGTAGCATTGCGATTGTTTGGAATTTTCAACGGTGACTCTATCCTTTTTCGGGCCTGAGACATGTGGAAGCTCCGTGCTCATCTGGGAATCACCTTTTTCTTTAACCCTTGAAGGTGCGCCATTTGAAAACATGGAGGATTCCGCCGAGTCCATTATACTTAATCATTTTGGGCCCACTTTGTCCCTTTTCAACTTTGGGACACATGGAAGCTTGACGCTTGTTCGAGTTTTTTTTTATTTTGAGTTTACTCTTTGGAGATGCGCCAATGAGGCATGTGGTTCCTTCCACTGATTCTTCCATACTTAGCCATTTTTGGGCTCGTTCTAAATCATTCGCAGAGCCCGAAGACTTTGAGTTTTTTCTCCATTTATTTCATTACGGCCTCTGGATTTCTTTATCATCGTTCGCCTCCTTCCTCGACCTTGCTACTCCATTATAAAGCCTCGCATGCAATCTACTTGCTGGATTTGAAATGTGGGCTCGTGTGTGAGTAATTGTACCTTGTATTTCTTCCGTATGGGGTCGTGTTTGATCCAAATTTGCAAGGAAAAATTGAGATAAAAGTTATTCGACAAAGACTATAAAACATATAGATGTTCATATTTTGCTTTACTCTTAAAATTTATACACAATTATTAAATGTTTGAGGAAAACAAAACATAAACTTAAAATCTTAAAATTTAATCTTTCGTGATCTTGTAAGATTTTGATTTTCACAAATTTAAATGAATAAATCACTAATTTTTTTGAAAATTGGCGATAATGATATTTTTCATTTATAATGATTAAAAAATTCACACGTGGAATCATTTTAAGGGCTACAAATTTCAAAAAATGATCAATGTTAAACAAAGCAATTCAACTTCGCAAGGAGGTGAGAGGAATTATAGCATTTTAACGTAGCATTTCTAGGTTCAGTTTCTGGTATGGAGAAGAAAATATAGATAAATAAGTGAAGTCACCTGGTGAAATTTGATACCATTGTCGGTTAATAAATGTAAAGAAGTAGTAGATCAGAACAAAATAATCACCGTGTGAAGCGGGAGTGTGTTGGACAAGCCCTTGAAATGGTTTTTGTAAGAGGAATTTCTACTGCTTCCTTATTTTATAAATTGAAATAAATTTTCTTCTAATGTTATTCGACAAAGACGTAAAACATAGAGATGTTCAGATTTCGCTTTACTTTTGAAATTTATATACAATTCTTAAATGCTTGAGGAAAACGAAACATAAACTTCAAAGCTTTATATTTAATCTTTCGTGATACTGTAACATTTTGATCTTCACAGATTTAAATGAATAGATCACTAAAAACTAAGAAAATTTGAAAATTGCTGATAATGAGCTTTTCATTTATAATGATTAAAAACTTTGTGGAATCATTTTGAAGGCTGCAAAGTTCAACAAACGATCAATGTCAAGCAAAGCAATTCAACTTCACAAGGTGGAGAGAGGAATTATAGTATTTTATTCACAACATTTCTAGGTTCAGTTTTTGGTATGGAGAAGAAAATACAGATAAATAAGTGAAGGTCATTGGATCGAACTTTGATACCATCGTCGGTTAATAAATGTTAAGAACCAATAGATCAGAACAAAATAATCACCGTGTGAAGAGGGAGTGTGTTGGACAAGCCCTTGAAATGGTTTTTGTAAGCATGTGAGGCCAAGGCGAACAAATGATCTTATTCTTTACAGATTTCCTCATCTTTTAGTGCTGGAATTGCAGGTGTAAATGAACTCAACATGTAGCAATATGCAAAATTTTAACCCTCCATGACAATACTATGACAACAAATTATAACCACAACTCAAGGCTACTTTAGTTATGGAAAAATATTTTTACTACGCTGAACGTCTTGCCATAGACATGCATCGAGCAATCAACATCTATGACTTTAATGCATGCCATCATTGCAAAGATGCATCTTCACCATCAATGTCCTATGAAATCACACCGAATGCCCCACTCAGATTTGAGGCCATTTGGGGGTGTTTTGATTCTGCACTAACAATTTTGGCATGCCTAGTGGGACAGGTTTGAAGCACCTTACCACTTCATCTTATAAGGTTGGTGTGTTCCTGTTAGGATTCAACCTTTTGAGGCACATGAAAGCACATCTGGCAACTCCATCTGGTCAACAATCCATCTCTAAAGTTGTAGACCTTTCCCCATCCATTTCCATCCATTTTCATCCATTTTTCTTCCATCTCTTTCATCTTCTACCATTCATGAAGTTGTGCAATCATGACTTCATTTCCCTCATGGAATTCACACCTATAGTAGTGCAGTCCGCCTCCAATGTATTTCCCAACTCCTCTAGATCAGCATTATGATCAAATCTAGAACCATTATGCTTACCCATATGAGCAGTGTCAAAGCCATTTTGGCCATGGAGCTTATCAAGAACAAGGGGACACATACAATGGTGATGGTTATGTGGAGAATGCTGGTTTACTGGAAAAGATTCAACACATGGAGGCCAACATGGTGTAGTCAAGGGATACAATGCAAATGAAGGCATTCAGGATTGGTTACAGGGCACCTTGTCCATGGGTCAGCCCTTTTCCAAGACATTATAGCCCTTAGGAGAAGCTTGACTTCATGGTTGAAGTATTGCCTCAACTTACATAGTGGATTGAGGAGATTGAGGCTTATGAGTTGGACACAAGACAACCTTGTCAATGGGTAAGTCCACCACCTCCTAGCTTTTCTTTTCCTTTTCCTCAATCAATATCATTTAAGTATTATGAGTCTAGCTCCCATCTTCTACCCCAAGTGTTGATTTCCCTTCTCCATCTCCTAGTCTTCCATCTCATTTCAATTCTTCTACCCTTTCCCTTCCTAAATAGTCATCCCCTCCAAAAAAACAAGAAGTTCCACTCCCTCTCCACCACAAACAATTGCAAAGCTAGTTGAACCCCAACCTACCACTCCTCTTGCTTTCCCAAGTCCATGTTGGGAAGAGACTCAAGAATCTAGTCAAGGAGAACAACAAGAAAAGGAGCCCAACAGAAAATAAATGACAAAAAATTTGAAGAGTTTGGTTGCCAAATTCATGTTTAAAAAGATCCCCTTGATAGTTAAGCCAACAAAGAGGTCAAGGTAGAAGAGCCGGTGGTGGTTGAGGTTGAGTTTTTAGTAGAAGAAGAGCCAGGACAAGAGGAAGAAGATCAACAATCTATTTTATTTGAATGTAGTGTCCATCATGACATTTTTTTCTAAAGAGGATACTTGATATGATCCAAGCTGCACAACCAATTAAGGAGGAGGAATAATCAGCTCCAAGTACCATTGAAGAGGAGTAGCTAGGAGATATCAAATCAAGGTTGAGGCCACTCATAAAGAAAGCATCATTGAAGATTTTTGCTTTCATTTCAAGGGCCTTATCGATTATGAACCCATGATGGAGGAGGACCATATACTTTTAGAGGCTCTAAGTATGGAGTAGGCCACAGAAGAACCTTCAGTTCTTCCTCCCACTTCATCCCCTTTTGATGTTGAAGAGGAGTTTGATCTTTCAAACTTCATGTTTGAAGAAGAAGGGAACCATGGTGAGCTAGTTGCAGATCAAGAGGACACCATGGAGGAGGTAGAGCACATGCAGTAGGAAAACAAGGAGGTAGAGTACCTATCGGACATGGAGGATTTATTTGATGGAGTGGAACCGAGGAGATCACATAATTTTCTACTCCATCATCCACCTTCCAAGCATATGAGCCTTCGCCATGAAGGAGAACGCGTCCAAGTGCAACAACTTGCACTTCATAACAACTCTCTAAAACCAAGGTTGGAGGACCATGATCTTCCATGTTCTTCATAAGAGAAGGAAGGGAAGGAGGAAGAGGATGTCATCATCTCTTCCACACCATCCATCCAGGAAGACTCCACTCTTGGAGCCAGATTTTAGAGAAATGGGCACATTCAAAGGACCAGACCATGCCCAATCAGGTACTTGGCTTCATTGGAGCCAAGAGAGTTTCCACCGGTCATGCTCATTCTAGAGCATGAGGTTGAGCTACAAAGCACCAAAGGTCAGCAACAACGCTTCCTATACCCAAGCACGAGTAAATACAGGAGGTGTACATTGTGTTTGTTGATACTTTGAGGAGGGCAAGACACCATCTGCAAGGTGGTTTCTTACTCTCATTTCCAACCATGTCTCAGCACCAAATCAACTACATGGTCCCAATTTTTGAGAAAGGGAAGTTACTTCTCCTGCTAGTCATGAGATTTTTTGAGTTTCCATTTTTGCTTATTAGTTTAGGAGTAGGAGTAGATTTTCTTTCAGTAGAAGAAGTGCTCTTACACACTCTGCATGTCTCATTCGAGGCATGTATGATTTGATCTTTGTACATAGTGCGTGTTATTTTGTTTTTTTGCTCCGAGGTTGTATCACCATGAGTTCAAGATGTATACAATCCATTCAAGAACATGTGAAGGCCCTAGGTCAAATAATTTTCTACTCTCGAAGCTTTCAATAGTTTTTATGAAAATTGAGAGTGTAGATGTGCGAGCGAGCTCGAGGTCGGGAAGAAAATAGAAAAGGTAGGAAATCAGGGAGTCTATTTTGAAAGAAGGGTCAGTACCAGGCTATTAATTGTGACTCCATGCCCAATGGATACAACAAGGCTACTAGTCCCTTCATCTAGTGGAAGATGTCCCCATGAGTCACCAAACTATTATCCCAAATTCACCTCTCAACAAATTTGGTCAAACATGACCCCGCACATAAATAAAATATGAAGGGGACGATTCAAACCCATGAGCTCACATTCAGAATGATAAACAAGGGGATAGGCGAGCTTGAATCAAGGAGCATAGGGTCAAAAGAGGCCAATGGCATTAAAATAGTCTAGAGTGCACATGAGAGAATTAGAGGAAGGACTTGAAGTTTCAGACTTTGCATAGGAGTTGGCTCGGGGCCGAACAACAGACTCATGGGGAGCACCATGTGTCATCTTGGCGTAACTTCAAGGGCCAAGTCCAAAGAACGGTCCCCAAATGAGTGCTAATCGCCATGTAGCCGGGGTCGAGTCAAAGTCTCGCCGACAGTTGAAAATTCAAAATGGGGTAGAGCAATGGAAGGTGCCATGTGTCTCATCGGTGTAACTTCAAAGACCAACTCCGAAGGTAGAACCCCAAACAAGCGTAGGCTCGCCGCATGTCCCAGTCATAATTAAAGGGGACATTTGAATGTTTGAAAGGAATAAGTATATAGAACCAAGTGGATGACACCACATGTCTCATCAGCGTAAATTTAAAGGCACGACCCAAGACAGAGACTCAAATGAGCGTGGACCTTCCACGTGTACCGAGCTTGAAAGGAGGTAAGCTCGAATCGACTAAGTACAAAAGGTAAGTGGAAGAAGCCACATGTCAGCATGGCACAACTTCAAAAGTAAAATTTAGAGTAGGTTCCCAAATGTGCGCTAAGCCTCCATATGTCCAGAGTCAATCATAGGGCCTCACCAAATGAAAGGAGACTTAGCCAAAATGCAAAGGAAACAACAACAGACACAGATGATGCCACGTGTCCTGTTGTCCTAATTTAAGGGGTAGGCTACAAGGGTCCCACCCGTAAAGGTAGTATTCATTAGACCTGATCGATTAAGTATGAAGGGGCCGTAGAGGGTACCATGTGCCTTGTCGGCACAATTTCAAAGGCATGACTCAAAGGGAAGTTTCCAAATGAGTGCCAACCCACCACGTGGTTAGAGTTAACAAAGGAGATAGAGCGGTAGAAGCCTCCATGCGTCGCCCGGCACAATTGTAAAGGTAGAATCCGGAGGCAAGTCCCAAGCATGTGCCAGCTTTCCATGTGCCTCGCCATGCAACTCCAGAGGCGTGGCTTAAAGGGGTTCCCAAGCATGTGCAAAGCCGCCATTGTCTCGGGTTAGACACAGTGCCTCCGCTAGTAGAAAGGACTCAGAGTAGGATACAAAGGAAATAGGGGAGCCCGCGGATGATGCCACGTGTCTCATGGGCACAATTTTAAGAGCGAAGGCAAGGGAAAAATCTCAAACAAGCGTGGGGCTGCCACATGGCCCCTATATGAATAGACCCTTGCATACTGCAAGTCACGTTAAGCGCCTAACCCGAGGAACTTCAGATGGCCATATATTTTGATTGGGAACTCAAATTTGGGTGGGAGAAGACTTTTTGGAAAGGTCTCGACATCCTCTACACCATGGAGGCCTGAAAATTTAATTTTGATAGGGTCAGGTGGGTGAGAAGTAGGAAAATATCTTGTAAGATATTAATGAAGGATCCAATGATAAAGCTATTAATGAGTGTGTCCACCTTATTCACAAGGTATGACAGAGCCCATAACATTGTTGTCTTCGACTGTGGAGAGCCATCCACCACTACCACCACCTTCTTTCTCATCTCATTCATGACTTCACACTCCCATTCCCATTCCCACTCCCACTCCCATTCCCCACCACCACTCCCATGTGAGGCATTGCATACAAAAATGAAGCCTACCCTTGTTGGGCTTGAATATGCCCAAGAAAACACTCATACTTTGGCTTAATTGGCTTAGGGGAAGTTGTGTACAAACAAATATAGTCTGGTTTATGTGTTAATGTCGAGTGCCTAGATGAAATTGGGATGACATTGCAACTCGATGTAGCGTTAGTATTTAAAATGCGTAATTCCAGCAGAAGATTGTGCGTGGGATAGTTGGCATGCATTTCAAACATCTTACGCGTGTAAAGCATTTCGCAGAGAGTGACACGGTTCGTAATTCAAAAACATAACTGACACGTGCCAAGTGAATATTTATTTGAAGCTTTTCCTATATATCTATGAATTATGGAGGCTCACACTGAACCAACATATATAGGTATCTAGAAGGCCTAGTTGAGGAAAAATGCAATCAGAAAGCAACCAATTCCATGTGTATATTTCATTTTCGACTCTCATCTAAGAAATACAAAAATCATTTTCAAAATTTGACTAAAATTTTCCTTTTTTACATTGAAAGGTATTTACTGAGGAGGGAAATTTTCTACCCCCGATAGAGTCAAGTTGCACGAGCAAATGCAGGTTGTAGATGTGGAGGAATGTATCAATGTCATCTAACAAATCTTAACTATCAATCAGAGTCCATTGAAATGTGATGACGTGGAAATTGTGTGGTCAGTTATTAGTTGACTATAAGTGACTTGGAACATTGACCGAACCATATCTCCCTCTATGGTGTCTTCATCAACTTCCACAACACGAGTTTTGCCTTCATTCGATTGACAAACAAGTCATGTAATTCATATACGATATAGTTTCACATTGTATCCATGTTTCCTCATTCATTTCCCTTTCACTTCTCCACCATCGTATGTCATTTTCTACAATCCTCTTCCTCTCCCTTTGTTCCTCTTCATCCAGTTTTTCTTCTTCACTACATCCCTTTCGGCATTCACATCGTACATTTCACGTACTTTATAATCCTAGTAAAAAAAATGTTTGGTCGATTGGATGCATAATCCTATTCCAATGTGCCAACGAAAACTCAAAGGTACACATGGACCCCACTTGCATACGTAGTCAAAGGGATGGCATGTGACCTTCGACAATCGCCAATTGGTGTTTGTCGAAACATGTCACCGCACGGAGACTACTTCGTAAAACAAATCTTGGCACCAAAATAAATTTTAAAAGATGCGAGGAAAAGAGATTGTTGGAACACCAATTCATTTTTGTTTGTTTATTTGTTTTAAATAGTTAATTATGCACATTTTCTTTTATGTGAAACTCTATTACCTCCGTGCGTGGGCTATGCAACAACATAGCCAAGCCCCCGCTTGATTGAGTTAGACTTTGTAGGCTTTGTTACCTCTATAAATACATGCATGCTGTCTTGAGTTTCATAGTCATGACCCTAAACATAAAGGAGGGATGTAAAACATTTTCAATTTCTATTAGGTTTTCTTAAGGTATTGTTCTTCTATTAAGATTTTAAGGATGGAGATCGGTTTGTTAGAAATCCGCCAAAACAAGAAAAAAAAGAAAAGAGGGAGATTTGCAAATCCCAAAGATTGATAAAGAGTTTCATTGATATGACTACAAGGTCAAGGGAGAGGACCCTATAATCATGCACCCTAATTTTAGGGGCACGTAGATATGTGTAGTTGTTTCATTAGAGAAAAAAAATACACATCATATCAGCATTTTCATTTCACTTGTTTATTTGGAGGCAAAGGTAGTTTTAAAATTGATTTAATATAAAGAAAATTAATATAAAGCATTTGAAAGAGGGACCAATGACTGAGTGCCCTATGTGTCACATTGTCATCGGTTCTATAAAAATTTCATTAATAAAAAAGTGAACAAAAAATATACATGTTTTGATGCATACACAACTATAAAATCCTTTCCCCTATACATGCTAAAAACTGATAAAAAGAATTTTAACATCAAATTAACAACAATAAAAAACCTTACAACATGGACCTACACATACACAATGACCTACACATACACAATGGATCCCTGCACAAAATAGACACCACATAATTTCTATATATCCGAGTAAATTGAGTTTCCTGTGATGTTATGATTTTATGAATTCCACTTGAGGGTTACATAACACCAAAGGAAACACTTGAGAGTGTACGCTCATAACACCAAAGGAAACACAATATATTCCAATTCTAAATTTTGCCTCAAATCCCAACCTAAAAATACATGGAATGAGAATCACGTACCACTATAAGGTTTACAAGATTGACATCTGATTATTCCTTCCCGAATATCTGATCACTTTTTTCTTTCTTTTTCCTTGCTGTAATGGTAGTTCTTGAACTACCCAATACTCGTGGTTTAGATAAAATAATCAAAATTTAGCTATTTATCTTTTGAATGATGGGTGATTTGAATATAATTGAATCATATTCATGTTTTATAGTAGGTATAGGGATGTGCATTTCAATTTTACATTCATAGCATTCTAATAACACTTCATTTATAGACCTCTTGAATGTATTGTTTATCAATATTAAATAATTCAACGTATAATTGAACTTGCAATATTACTTGGACTTGTAAATTGACAACAAACATTTTCTAAAATTCAAATTGGTTCCTTGACTCATTTTAACCAATTAGCAATTTTGCCAATTCTTTTTTCTACTTAAAATAACTCTATTTCTCCCAAAGCTTATCTCTATCTCTTTTAGTTATGTACAACTAAACTATGAACAATAACATTTGTGCCTCATTGGAATGTTGAACAAGGATGCATTATGGAAATTAAAATAGTGTAAATTCCTAATGCTGATTACCATTATTCTCAAGAAAATATCAAAATCATTATTAGTGATGTTTTCCATATTGCCAAGGGTGTTTCTGTTAAACGTTGCATGGAAACAAATGTAACCATTTGTTATGTGGTGTATTTGAGATAATGTGTACCTTCCTTATAGATCATGGTTTATTAATGAATATGCCATTACATCAAAGAATGTTGTATGCGTAAGATTGTAGGATAAGATGAACATTGTAGGAGTTTTCAAGGACCTCATTGATAAAAAATGATATGCCATCATATAAAACATCAAAAAAATCTTGTTAGTAAGTTCTCCCACCATATCACAATTAGTAGAGCCTTTCTACATCTTCGTGGAGTCTTACAAATACAAGGAGTTGTGTGTGACTTTTGCAAAACTTGAAGCATTGTAGAAACTCAAAACACTCTTCACTTGGGATTCTACACACAAGATCTCAAGATCACAAAAACATCACGAAATTTCATAGACTCAACCAATGTTGGGTATGACTTCTTGTCATGCTTGACTTCATGACATGCATGTTTGTGAAGAATTTTTATATCTCTATGCAATAACTCACATAGTTTTTAAAACCAAGTGTGCATAAATATTCATAATTTGCATGAATAAGCATACACAAGTGCTCCCACAACTAAGCTCGCAATTAAAAGGGTTTTGCATGCGAATGCTTCTCTATGCACTTTAAAATTATTTTTGGTTGATGTTAGATGACTTGTGAACTTAGATGTTCTTGTATCATACATCGAATTAATTGAAATAAAAAAAGAGATTGTAATCATGAAATTGTAATGATCTCCTCAATACACATTTCTTATTTGAAAACATTAGATGTGCTCATTAGTGTTGTATGTTCAATTTATCTACACTTTAGCCTTACCAAATACTCCTCACATTGTATATATATTGTCTTTTTGATGACTACACAGTCAATTAGAATCTCAATTTCCTCTCGTATCTTCTTAAGTAAATTTTTTTACAATCCACACATTTCGAATTTGTGTAGTAATTTCACCACTTTCCATTCCCTCATGGTATGGGTACAAATATTCCACATTGAAGATAGGTAAGATATAAATCACATCCGAATCTCTTCAATAAATTTCTACAAAACTTTTCAATGTTTGGTACATTCTTCTTCTTCAAACTATCATAGGTTCCTATCAAAAATTATTTTTCATCAATTATTCTAGGATGGCGTGTCAACCACTTGAAACTATTACTCTCTTCTCTTTAAACCCATGTGTTGTTTGTATCAAACAATACTACTTTAAAATTACTCTTTCAAATTTTGTTGTATGTCTCACACATACTAAAATCTTCTCTTTAAATTCCTTTTCTACTAATATCATCAATGTCTCATAGTTCTTCAATGCCTCTAGGGATGGAACTACACATAATCTAAAATAGGCATTTTGAGTGCTATTATTGCAGAGTTACTATGGTAAAATTAAGCTTGCACAAAGACTAAATCTCACATTTCTATTTTTCTCCCACTAAACAACATGATAGATTAATAAGATTTTTATTTCCTACATTTTTTTAGCCATCCATTTGGGGATGATATGTTGAACTGTTTAACAATAACAACATTATACTGTGTCCCATTAGGTGGAGAAAAATATTTTAAAACTAACTATTAATAAGCCCTTAAAAATACTTAACAAATATCAATTTTTAGAAAAATATGGATGAAATTCTATTTTTAAAAATATGTAAGATCTTAATAATACATTTTCATTATTCAATCATTGTATACATATTTTTCGTCAAGTATTTTTGTTGGATTTTTTTAGTATACAAAAATGTACAAAGTGGTTACATAGTTATATGCTACTGGGTATTAAAATTCATCCATAACATCCTCCAAAATACCCATCAAAATTTGTATCCTAATAAGATACTAGGCCCATAGGACTTATCCATGCACCATGATTTTTTTTTTTTTAAATTGGCTATGTGTGTATCATCATGAGTCTTATTTCATGTAGAAAAATAGTCCATTTTTAGAATCAATCTACAATAATAAAAACAACCATTGCCTTTTTACATTCTAAATAATCTTATAACCAATTACATGATGATATGTTCCCTTGATCTCTCTCGAATAAGAAATGGTTTAGAAAAAACCATGTGTATATGATGTTTTCCCTTTTGCAACTAGAAAATTTAGCATCATGACACAAATTTTCTGACATTCACATAGGCATCTTAGGCCATTAAAAATTATCACATATTTATTCCAAAGTGTATTTGATCCCAAAATGATGAGATAATCATCCCCCATGCTTCTCCTTGATCAAATTCTCTGTCAAAGACCCAATTATGGCATATCAATTTGTATCAATGATGGTATACATAACTATCTTCTTTTGAATAATAATTTATCTTGTAGGAAATAATTTAAACGTGGAGTCCTATCAATGTGTTTTGGGATCTTTGCATGTTTTCCACGTGTCTTTGAAATCCTCATCTTCCTAATATAGTTTCTACACAAAATCAAATCCATCTACTTCTACTTGTGTTTTATTTGACAAAGGACACTTTATACTTAATGCATTTGCAACTCTATTTGACACGGCACTCCTATGCTTCAACACAAATGAATAGTTTATTATAATTTCAACTCACTTCATATGTATTTGATTAAAATTACCATGAATATTTATGAATTTCAATGTTTTGTAGTCACGATAAAAAACATCCTTAGGCAACAATTAGTCTCCCCATGCTTTGAGAGGTTGACTTTATGGCATTAAAATATTGATCATAAATTGAACATTTAATTTTTGATTATTAAATTTCTCCTACAAAGAAGAAATGGGATTACATTTGTTACTCAAAATGCCTCTTATAATTGCACAACTAACATCACAATCTACATGAAACACCTTTTTAAAAATCAAGTGACACTAATACTCGTGGTTCAATCACCTTCTTCTTTAAACTCTTGAAACTGTGCTTTGCTGCTATTATTCACATAAATTCCTTCTTATCACATCTCATTGTCTCGTGATATGTGCATGTATCCCACCGAGTTTCTATAAAAACTTGCTTATCTATGGAATCTTTTGGTTTACACAAATGTTTTGATGATGACACCGAATATTGGCTTTCACCTTCTCTGGATCTACCCTTAACCAATCTTGGTAGATTACACAACCCAAGTAAGAAACCTTCTTATTCATTACTACATTTCTTCAAGTTGATTAAAAAAGTATCCCCATGCAATCTCTATAACACGTCTCATGTGTGTTAAGTTCTCCTCCTTTGTTTCGCTAAAAATTAAAATGTTATCTAAATATATACCAAATTTACGAGAATGAATGATTTCAATGCATCATTTAGTAGCCTTATGATTGTACTTGGCATGCTTTACATTGTCAAACAATATGACAAGACACTCATACAAATCATCCTTCATCTTGAACGACGTATCCATCCACTCGTAACCATTTTATATTATGACTTGGTCATGACATCCACTCTTCAAATCAATATTTGTGAAGTACCTTGCTCTACTCAAGCATTCCAACAAGTCATCCGTACAAAACAACATAATTTTGTACTTGATTACTATATTGTTAATGGCTCAAGTTTGTGCACATGTTACACTTCTCTTGTTTCTTCTTTGTTAAGACTATACGAACTACACCTATGCTAAAAATTTCTCTTATCAACTATTTCTCTCAAATCTCTTGTACTTGCTTCTAAACTTCCACTTTATCTATGGTAGGTGTCAACCTATATGTTACCTTGTTTTAAAAAATAGATCAAAGGATCGATCCATGTGATGAGTGATGTTCCTAATGGGTGGTAGGTGTCAACCTACATGTTACCTTGTTTTAAAAAATAGATCAAAGAATCATATCCATGTGATGAGTGATGTTCCTAATGGGTGATAAACTATCTAGAGATGATTGGAAATGACCTCCTCATATCTACCTTACAAATCGTGTAGTAAATAAAATTTTAATAATTCTAACATATTAAAAACAAAAACAAGAACCTTAACATAAATATGTCTAGACATTTTACAAATAAATATATTGAAGATATCAATACTAATAGATGTGTATACACATTTTTTTTTTTAATGATCAACATTCCTTTCAAATTTATAGACCTAGTCTCGTAGTCTTTCCATAATGTAATCATAAAAAAATAAAAATTGGATGTTGTTTGACGACTAAAAGAATTATTTTTGGTCGATTGGGGGTGTATAATCCCATTCCAACGTGGCAACGACCAACTCAAAGGTACACGTGGATCCCACTTGAGTACGAAGTCAAAGCGGTCGTCACCTTGTTTGTCGAAAAATGTCGCTGCACGAAGACTAGTAAAACAAATCTTTGCACCAGAAGAAATTTTAAAAGACTTAGAGACCGTTGAAACATCAATTCATATTTGTTTGTTTCTGAACAGTTAATTATGCATAATTTTTTGTATCTGAAACACTGTTACCTCCGTCACTTGGCGTCCGTGGGCTATGCACCAACATTGCAAAGCCCGCTGGCTGTGTGAGAGATAAGACTTTAGACCATGCAAGATTTATCTCTATAAATGCCCATTTGTTAGACTTTTGTAACAAAAAATTAGAGTACAATAAAGCGAGTTTCTTAGATCCTAGAAACTGATGAAGAGATTCATCAATGTGAGTAAGAGGTTTATAGATCCCAGAAGCTGATGAAGAGGGTCATCAGCATAGTTATCATTAGGGAATTGGGTTAACAACCACCTTAGACTTTGTAACGTGGACCTACACATGGACGCATAATCTTGAATAAACCGAGAGCACGATTATTTTCTTTTTCAATAATCTTGATACACTCATGATTAAAGGATTTAATGAAAGACAACCTTAAACCATACAATCTAAAAAATCACACATTATAATGGACATGCACACATAATAACTTATGTGCAACTTGAAAACGCAGCAGACTTAGACATTTATTTGTCTCCAAAGAAACAACAAAGCACACATCACACTTTGTGTAACTTCTTACTACATATTATAACTAAATGAACAATTTCAAACTACAACTTACGATACTACTCTAAAAGTTCTGATTCGCATGATAAATATGAATCCAAATTGGTTCCTTGACTCCCTTTGTAGATCTCGAAAGATGTCATTGTTAAAACATAATATTATATATTTATAAATCAAAATCTAGTCATTTATCTCTTCAACGATCGATGATTTGAATATGATTGGAGCATTTTCATGTTTTAGGATATAATGTTTTTACAAGATGTATAGGGATGTGTATTTTTATTGTACATTCACATCACATCAAAATAAAATCTCATTTATATACCTATTTCATGTATTCCCATCAATATAAAATAAACTCGGAGTGTAAGTATCTTTTCTTATTCAATAAAGGCTCGCATATTGTCCACCACAATCTATGTTCATATGGTATATTCATGCACTTGTGGTTATAGGGCCTAATGAAGGACTACCTTAGACCATGGAACCTAAGAAATCACAATATACAATGGACATGCACACAAAATAACCTATGCATAACTTGATAACAAAAAGATTCATGATTTTTTCATCTTTACTAAGGAAATGCAAACAAAGCACACATTCATTGTATAACCTTATTACATACACTAACTATGTGCATCACTTGAGACCACCCTAAAACATACATGAATTGCTGACTTACAATACTACTAAAACTTGCAAACTCACTAAAATACTACGTACTCGAGACTTGCAAACACACTACAAATATATTTTAAAACCCAAATTGGTTCCTCAAATCGCATTGTGTATCTTAGCCAATTACACGGGGTTCATTATCTAGGCAATATCCTAGCACGATCATTCATATTAAGGAAATTAAAATCGATAAGAGCAATGTCAATATCTTTGGTAGACATTAGGGGGTGAAAGGGTTTAATTTATAAATATTTTGAATTATATATTGGGGGTAGGTTAGAGAGGTGGACCAAAGGAGAGATAGTGTTAGTTTTTTTAATAAAACTAAAACATTTGAACCCTAGTTTTTAAAATGAAATACTTTAAAATTGCAAAATAATTGTTGTTATAAAGTTAACCTATAATATCTTTTTTTATAAGGAAATTTCAATCAAGAGATTCTTAACCAAGAAATAATAAGATGGTAGAAACAAGGATTGAGTATGTTTTTCAATAATAATGATATTATTTTACCATCTTAATTATTCAAATAACTATTGATAAATGATTAAAGATTAACATTATGGTAATTGGTAATATGTATTGAATTAGTCTATACTCTGTCTTTAGAGAAAAAAATGTATTAAGAAAATAATAATTGAGTGAGAAACATGATATATTTTTTGTTTGATATACTATGGTAGAAATAAAAGGGGCAAATAAAATTGTAGTGGAAAAATGGGTGGAAGGTACGTGTGAAAAAGGGGTATTTTCATTCTAATAATATAATGGGAGGGGGTATTATCAATTGAATAATTAGAGGTAAAAAATAACATTAAGGGTATTCTTTAATACCCTTTGAACGAATGTGCTATACCATACTTTTACTAAGTGAACCACTTGTGGTGATTAACAACCTAAGTTGCTAATTCTCTTTTCTACTCAAGAAAACTCTAGTTTTATATGAGCTTACCTCTAGGTCTTTTGACCACAATAAATTTTAAGACCACGCACCAAAAATACCAACACATGAACAACACGGTGAAATACTGGGATAACTTTTTTTTGACTTGCTTTGACTCAACACGACACAACATGTCACACAGTTACAACCAACACTTGGAACCACTTGTTACTGGGAAGACCACAAGGTCGTGACGAAGCGTTCACACTTATCAAGGACAATTTATTTTTCTTTTGACAAGACAACATGAAAGTCCAATCCACATGACACACTCACGGCTAGGGCAAGCCCAAGAAGAAATGGTTAGGGTTTATTTATTTTGGTAAGACACCCTTTAGCTCATGACTTAAGTTTTCAGAAGGAATCAATATATGGTTTGCACAAATTCATCTCACCAACTGAGTTCATTTCTTATACACTGAAGAGTAGTTCACTTAAAGTCTTCTCCTACTTACTAAATCTTAATATCTTCCAGAAACTAACCATTGTTTTCCTTTAAGCTTGTTTAAGAGTTCACCCCAAAGGGATAGTGTTCGCTAGTTTAGCTAGGGGTATCAATTTATAAATGTTTACTTCACAAAGGATGTTTTCATTTTGATCACTCATGGAAGTATTTGGTTTCAAATAGATCACCTTTACATTTATTTGTTGAATATAAATTTATTATTTTTGTTTAGCCTCTTTAAGGGTTAACTGACTCATTTTACTTTACTTATAAAATATTGTCGCTAAGTCTTAGAAAGATTTAACTTAACAATTTATTCTCAAGATCAAAGTTTTACAATACTCATATCAATGTAAAGATTGAGAACCATTTCTCACAAGGATAATTTCAAGCTTAACTACACAAGAACAAGACACTTTATTTCACCATTACCAAACAATACAAGGCAAGAGGTCATATCAACTCTCTTTACAAGCAATGTTACACAATTTACAACACATTGGACATTTTTACAAGGAACTTCATAATGGTACAGATGAAACTTTTACACTCTTTTCTTCTAGTCTACTCGCATAATCCATCTGCACAAATATTAACTAAAGTCAGTTCGCAAGAACTGAGCATGTTAAGTCTATACATTGAAATAATAAGCTAACATTTAACAATTGACATGAAAGGAATGTTCTACTTCATGAAAGGATCAAAGCACAAACCACTAATCTACTTTTCACACGAGGTAAGGATCTACACCAGCCAACAATGAGGAAGTCAAACATTCCAACAAGCAGTATATCACAAAACAAAGAAACAATCCAAGAACTCGTGGGATAGGAATGAAAGGTCAATAGTATAGAGAATTTTGATCATGCAACCGTATGGATTACGTGACTTAAATCTAATATTCAAACCATCCACCATAAAAGGGAAAGAAAAACTTGAGAGTCAAAGACATACTAGTTACGAACAAGACGCGAAACAAAACATAGTTACCCAGTCCTTCCAGGAGGATGTTTCATATCAATAAAGGGATACGTGACCCCGAAGGAAACATTCCATCGTTACAATCTAAACAAGAGGTCTACCGCCTCTTCCTTACAAGGTCTTTTAAAAGTAATAAACGTTAACAACTAGGATTCTCTCTAATTTCTTTTGTTTGCAACTAGGATTCTCTCTACCTAGAACTTACTATTGCTAAAGGTTGTATCCTGAATCCCATTGATCTACTTTCGGGCATTGAGGACAATCATGAAATTTCCTTCTTTCCTTCCTAATGTCTGATACCAGAATATATTAATGAAGAAACCACAAGCCGCAAGCCTTATTAGGAAACGAGTAATAAACAAAATAGCTCACAAGTAAGCTACACTCTAGGTAGGCAAGCATGACAACTTTTAAATGGAAAGCCTAAACAAGCTTCATTCGTAAACTTCATAAATAGCATACATACTACTATCCAAGACAATATAACACTTATGTGTAAAGAGTTGTACAATATCAATTCATTTCAGGAGGACTCTCACTTACGCACAAATTACATTCAATAGAAAGGTAATTCAAGGAGTAGTGTTACAACTAAAAAAACAAGAGCCACTCTAGATAAGGACCCAGATTTCTATATTTTTGATACTCCTTATCAATGATGATAAAACACCGCAAAAGAAATATACATGCATTTTTGTTTTATCCAGCGGTAAGTCTACACTCAGAAGATCTGAAAGGTGATAACTATCTTGTCAGGCACAAGCAAGGGAACAAGCCAAAGAGGAAAGAAGCATTCGAGTGGGGCAGCAGTACTAATGAAGGCAACCCCCTAAGGAAGCAAAAGCAAGAAGTATCTACTATCGAGCAGAAATCAGACCCAAACATTTATGAGCCTTTATTGATTTGATATCGCTTAGGGTAGCCATAATCAAACATTTTGAAAGGTAACATTTTTTTTTTTTTAAACTTCCATGTTTCATAAGAATGTCTCTTTCCATTTCAGATGATTTGATCCAAAAGAAACAAAGCAAGTACAACATTGTTCTCAGCCATATAATTATAATAAAGTAAAGATAACAACAATTTTCCCCTATGCAAACCAATCATGAAAGGAACAACGATTCAGGAGAAGGAAAACAGGAAAATAAAGAAACCAATGCAATCAAGGACAATCGATAGAATCAAACACAACATTCCATATTAAAGCGTCATTTCAGGTAGTAGATCATTTATTTCATGAAGTTGAAAAAAGAAAGCAAAATATTTCAGGGGCTAGTCTTAACATGCCTGGTTTAGAACGCCATCACCATAAGTAAAAGATTGTCTCAAAGCCGCTGCTTGCCCTTAACCCAAAGTGCTCTGCGAGCTCGTGCTAGTGCCACATTCACGCAGTGAAAAACAGCTACAAACCAACCCCATGATTTGAAGCTCGGACACGAGACACAAAGGTTACACCACGCTCCTGGCTCGGGTAGGCATCTACCGTGATGATGCACAACCTTTTCCTTCATCAGCTTGGGGAAACAACTGCATTTGCTGATGTGGGAAAGACATTATTCCAACGGTGCTTTATTGCCAACCACACGTTGAAGAAGATCATACATTTTTGCATCACAATATTTGACGAGAAGCATCATGTGGGCTGGACAAAGCATGAGGAGGTTTCATATGAAGGATAATGGCTAACAAGTGAGATCACAATAAAACCAACACTTGCATAGCTTGGAGCAGTTTCGACAATCGAATACTGAGAGTCCAACTGTACAACTAGATCTTGCTTTTGGCTTCATTGGGAAAGCATGTTTTGGAAAAAATAGAATCTCTAACATTAATACACCGAGCTAAGTTCTCTACCGTAGAATGGGAGATGCTTGTTCATGCTTCCCATTATTGAGACCTATCTTTATCCCGATCCGATTGACTTTGAGAATAGTTCTTCATTCGACTTCGGAGCCTTAAGATGCCTCGGAAAGGGGTGAGGAACTCTTGTCACCACTTCTCCATCCCAAATTTTTTGGTAAGAAGAGACAGATGAACCTATAGGATTATATTTTGAAATACCCTTTGAGCAATGAGGTCTCATGTTTGATTATGCATAATTTCTAACAACTTCCATTCTGGTTTGATTAACCCAGTGAAAACCTTGACATAACATCCCATAGACCATCACTAGCTAGGATGAGGCACTCATCTTCATGTGTCCGATCTACACATGTTACTTCGAAGTTCAGATATCACGCACTGCTTCAAGAATTCTCTAGGGCCCCTGGGTGCAGCAAGAAAACCTCAACATTGCATAGATCTCCTCGCCCTTTGAGTTTGGGTGTGATCTGTCCCTTACACAAAAGCATGCACCATTTTATTGCCTGCTAATATAGTGACTCTAAGAAGATGCTCATATAATTGCAAAGCAAAATGTGCTTCATGAATATTCTGATAAGATACAGATCCACGCATATGGGATTCTCTCCCATGAGTTACATCGTAAAACAAGCATAGTCTCAACAGAGGATCTCTGAAATAGATTTCATCGGGTCTCCTGGTAACACTCTCACTGTCACTTAATCGATTTTGAAGAAAATATCTTAAAGGAGAGTCCCGAATTGAAAAATGCATTCAAAACTGAACAGAAACAACATAGTCGGACGAACTGCTTGTTGGAGCGCTCAAACGGCTTCTACCTCACAGAAAGAACTCCTGCCGCCTGGCAAATAACTGTGCAGGTTGTTCGTTGTGGGTTCCCCATCAAGAACACACCATACCGCACCTAATGAACGTGGAGGTAACACGCCTCCTGCAACAGCTTGCAGCTTCATCTGAACCGCCATATCAAACCCATGGCAAGGCGCTGGAACAACAAAACTTCCGGACAAAGCAAAAGAAAATAGTAGTGAACACGATCTCAGCCTCACCAGCAAAACCTGCCTCAAGATTTGATCGGCTTCTTCTAGGCGAGATCTCGCCACGGACAGAGGCGACTTCCCAAAAGAAAGGGCAAGACAGCCCAATCTACAACTTTATCTCGTTCTTCTACTACAGCTACGGGATTTTGCAACAACTTAACACGAGTGAGGTCGCGTGCATCAGAACATCAGGATCAACACCGAGGGTGCCTTGGGATCGGCCTGTGGCAGCAGTCGCACAAAACTCTCTCTGGGCCACTGGTTTTCTGAGGTACGTTTACTTCTCCTGCCTGTAGCTGCTGTCAATCCGAACACCTCCTCACGGCACTGCCCTAGGATAAATTCATTTCTACACTCCACGAGGTACAGGCAGAGGCAGAGGCGTGCTGGTCTAGCATTGGGTGGTTAGAAGCATTTGGTGAGACGGTGTGACCACCGGAGTGCCGCCGCCATCGAACCGACTCTCACCCACCTGCTTTCAATACTCTGAAAAACTGTCCCCTCTCTTTCAATTTGGTCAAGCAAATAAATACATCCACCAAGCTACTACGCATTGCCAAGAAAGCACGTGATAAACTAGATATATGTATAATTCTCCACGTACAGACACCAAGACAATGAAAACTATAACTTTCTAGTTCATGCAAGGAATGTGAAGAAGGGGCACGATCTTATTGGCAGAACACAAGCTAACAATGTGGATGCATAGAATATAAAATGAGAACCATTTCCCTAAAAACACAATTCCCCTTCTTTTTTTTTTTTTTTTCTCAATGTTGAACATCTCACCCCAAAGCGCAGATCAAAAACGATGACCAAGAGATTCAAAAGAAGAACTTGGATAATTCTATCGACTCCAAAGGAAAATACACTGTACGAAGGTTCATGCATTGACCAGAGGCTATAAGGAATATTTATTATGGCATTTTTATTGTTATTTGGAAATTGTTTTCCTCTAAGAAGGTAACACGTTGCCAGGTAGAAATTTTTTTTTTTTTTTGTCGTCGAAAGAAGAGGAAGTGTTTCATGCCTAGCTTTCTTTCCTTCCTCAGAACCAGAAGTCCTCGATGCACGGGGCGTTACATTCTCCTCCCCTTAAGAAAGCATCGTCCTCGATGCGACATAATACAACGGAAAAGAAATGGTTCGCAACCAAGAACAGGTACAGGAGAAAGTACACCCTATGGTTTAAAATCTAGCTGATTAAAGCACGGCCACAGGGTAGCCTTAGAAACATTTGGTAGAAATTTTAACTTTAAATGTTCTGTGAAGATTGGCAGTTCTTTCTTGTTTGTTATTTTCATTAGTCTCTTTCCGTTAACATTATTCTTAGTTTAATTCCTTTTAAAATTTTATCATTGAAGAGTTTTGATTTATTCTTTATTGTGGGTGCCCAACATGAACTGCTAACACAACACCTTATCAGGTTCACAAGACCCTACAGATTCACAAGTACACAAGTATATACTTCAAGATTGTATTACACCACATAAAGGTTACACAAATACGGAATAGAATAGGCACACTTCCCATAACCTAGGTACTCATCACACATTAATGACTGACATACCAAATACTCAACCAAAAGAGTACTACAATCCACCAGACATTTCCTCAATTTGCATCAATGAAAGACTCATATAACAACAAATCATGTTACAGTGTACATAGTGTCCACAAGGGAATCAATGACATGTCCACAACATCACAACACATAACCATCGACATGAGTAACACATACATCAAAAGACCACTACCAAACATCACAATAACTCAACATATATCCCAAACATCAACCATACGGCACAAATATCATAAGCCTCCTCAAACTCTTATGCCTCCCTCAAGTCTCTTATGCCTCCTCAAACTCTTATGCCTCCCTCAAGTCTCTTATGCCTCCCTCAAACTCTTATGCCTCCCTCAAGTCTCTTATGCCTCAACTCTTATGCCTCCCTCTTATGCCTCCCTCAAACTCTTTTGCCTCCCTCAAGGAGGCCGGTTGTCCCCATGGTCAAAAGACACACAGAGTTTGGACACTCCTAACCCAAGTGACATAATGACGCGTAGTTCTCCATAACCCGCTAGTCATATGTACCCCTTGGGGCGTACCCCCATACAACGAAGCGGGTCCATAGGTCCAACCAATCCATGGTGCATCCCATGACCCTATTCCACACATCACGAACATTAGAACCAGCACAACAATCCAGTCAAAGTGCCAAGTGGCAAAGTACAAGCCTTGGGCAAGGCGGTAAAAATTCCAAATTTAAAAGAAGACCCCAAATCAAGCTAAAATAAATGGCCAAATAGCCAAAGTTAGTATCAAAATCCCCATGTTAGTGCCACAAACCAAGGAAATGCCCAAAATTATAAAGCATTGCAATCAAGAAAAGATGCTGGTCCTTGCAAAAATAAAGTAAAAAGCTCAATTTACGAATAAAATCAACTTATAATAATGTCACATTACGATAACTGTGTGGCCTTATCTAGCCACCAAAGGGGTACTCAACGAGTTGCTGGCACTCGGAACATCGAGCCTCAGCTCGTAAAATATATATATCAATCCCGCCACTCTTCGACAAGGCCAAACATAGTCATAGATACACTAGGGTTGCATACATACAACCACATAGGGAGAGAGGAAAGAGTCACATGTAATCTACTAAACCGAGTTTTGACTCGAGTTATTGACCCATGGTACACCATTCCTCACTCTCAACATACACTTCTACCGATCTCCCTCAGGGTCGGTTAGTGTAAGGCTCACAACATAACATGTAACTACATCACTAACACCATGGTGGTACACACATAGCTACCATAACGTCTCACGTATGGTAGGTATACAGGGTAGATCACAATTATACATTCACAGGGCGCAATACATCACTTTACCACATTCTGCACCCAAGGTGCAATCACAATACGATAGGGTTCATACACTCACCGTATGACCCAAAATCACAACATGAAGCATTACATATTACACAACTCATATATACGATGAACATAATAACATCACAACATAACAATAATTACTTCATAACAAGGTTGTACACACATTTCTTCAGAACATGGTAAAAACATCATGATACAACTCGTTTCTTTTAACATCAACTAGTCATACAACACATTGATACACTCACATATCACAATATGCCACAATGCTCCAACACTACGTCATCCACATAATAATTCTTTTCACACATCACAAGCAGTAATTCACACGTGAACTCTTCATAGAATCCACATGAGGGAGAGAGAATACTCCCATCCACAACACATCAACATGATGACAAATACGCACTGAGTGACATACACATCACGTGCGTTCACAATATCACAATTACGACAATAATCACATCACGCTTAAAGCACATTACTCTTCCAATATAAATCATCATCATCATCATGCAGTATCATCATGTAACACCACCACCACCATGCAACATCACCATACAACACCAATCCGGCCCATAGGTTCGAGAGCATGAACCTACGCTCTGATACCAAAGTGTAACGCACCAAAAATACCAACACAAGAACAACACAGTGAAATACAGGATAACTTTTTTTTTTTGACTTGCTTTGACTCAACACGACACAACATGTCGTCACAAGGTTACAACCAACACTTGGAACCACTTGTTACGGGGAAGACCACAAGGTCGGTGATGAAGCATGCTCACACTTATCAAGGACAATTTATTTTTCTTTTGACAAGACAACATGAAAGTCCAATCCACATGACACACTCACGGCTAGGGCAAGCCACAGTAAGAAATGGTTAGGGTTTATTTATTTTGGTAAGACACCCTTTAGCTCATGACTTAAGTTTTCGTAAGGAATCAATATATGGTTTGCACAAATTCATCTCACCAATCGAGTTCATTTCTTATACACTCAAGAGTAGTTCACTTAAAGTCTTCTCCTACTTACTAAATCTTAATATCTTCCGTAAACTAACCATTGTTGTTTTCCTTTAAGCTTGTTTAAGAGTTCACCCCAAAGGGATAGTGTTCGCTAGTTTAGCTAGGGGTATCAATTTATAAATGTTTACTTCACAAAGGATGTTTTCATTTTGATCACTCATGGAAGTATTTGGTTTCAAATAGATCACCTTTACATTTATTTGTTGAATATAAATTTATTATTTTTGTTTAGCCTCTTTAAGGGTTAACTGACTCATTTTACTTTACTTATAAAATATTGTCGCTAAGTCTTAGAAAGATTTAACTTAACAATTTATTCTCAAGATCAAAGTTTTACAATACTCATATCAATGTAAAGATTGAGAACCATTTCTCACAAGGATAATTTCAAGTTTAACTACACAAGAACAAGACACTTTATTTCACCATTACCGAACAATACAAGGCAAGAGGTCATATCAACTCTCTTTACAAGCAATGTTACACAATTTACAACACATTGGACATTTTTACAAGGAATTTCATAATGGTACAGATGAAACTTTTTTACACTCTTTTCTTCTAGTCTACTCGCATAATCCATCTCGCACAAATATTAACTAAAGTCAGTTTCGCAAGAACTCGAGCATGTTAAGTCTATGCATTGAAATAATAAGCTAACATTTAACAATAGACATGAAAGGAATGTTCTACTTCATGAAAGGATCAAAGCACAAACCACTAATCTACTTTTCACACGAGGTAAGGATCTACACCAGCCAACAATGAGGAAGTCAAACATTCCAGCAAGCAGTATATCACAAAACAAAGAAACAATCCAAGAACTTGTGGGATAGGAACGAAAGGTCAATAGTATTGAGAATTTTGATCATGCAACCCTATGGATTACGTGACTTAAATCTAATATTCAAACCATCCATCTTAAAAGGAAAAACTTGAGAGTCAAAGACATACTAGTTACGATCAAGACGCGAAACCAAAACATAGTTACCCAATTCCTTCCAGGAGGATGTTTCATAGCAATAAAGGGATACGTGACCCCGAAGGAAACATTCCATCGTTACAATCTAAACAAGAGGTCTACCGCCTCTTCCTTACAAGGTCTTTTAAAAGTAATAAACGTTAACAACTAGGATTCTCTCTAATTTCTTTAGTTTGCAACTAGGATTCTCTCTACCTAGAACTTACTATTGCTAAAGGTTGTATCCCGAATCCCATTGATCTACTTTCGGGCATTGAGGACAATCATGAAATTTCCTTCTTTCCTTCCTAATGTCTGATACCATAATATATTAATGAAGAAACCACAAGCCGCAAGCCTTATTAGGAAACGAGTAATAAACAAAATAGCTCACAAGTAAGCTACACTCTAGGTAGGCAAGCATGACAACTTTTAAATGGAAAGCCTAAACAAGCTTCATTCGTAAACTTCATAAATAGCATACATACTACTATCCAAGACAATATAACACTTATGTGTAAAGAGTTGTACAATATCAATTCATTTCAGGAGGACTCTCACTTACGCACAAATTACATCAATAGAAAGGTAATTCAAGGAGTAGTGTTACAACTAAAAAAACAAGAGCCACTCTAGATAAGGACCCTGTGATTTCTATATTTTTGATACTCCTTATCAATGATGATAAAACACCGCAAAAGAAATATACATGCATTTTTGTTTTATCCAATGTAAGTCTACACTCGTAAGATCTCGAAAGGTGATAACTATCTTGTCGTGCACAAGCAAGGAACAAGCCAAAGAGGAAAGAAGCATTCGAGTGGGGCAGCAGCAAGATTAATGAAGGCAACCCCTAAGGAAGCAAAAGCAAGAAGTATCTACTATCGAGCGTAAATCGACCCAAACATTTATGAGCCTTTATTGATTTGATATCGCTTAGGGTAGCCATAATCAAACATTTTGAAAGGTAACATTTTTTTTTAAACTTCCATGTTTCATAAGAATGTCTCTTTCCATTTCAGATGATTTGATCCAAAAGAAACAAAGCAAGTACAACATTGTTCTCAGCCATATAATTATAACAAAGTAAAGATAACAACAATTTTCCCCTATGCAAACCAATCATGAAAGGAACAACGATTCAGGAGAAGGAAAACAGGAAAATAAAGAAACCAATGCAATCAAGGACAATCGATAGAATCAAACACAACATTCCATATTAAAGCGTCATTTCAGGTAGTAGATCATTTATTTCATGAAGTTGAAAAAAGAAAGCAAAATATTTCAGGGGCTAGTCTTAACATGCCTGGTTTAGAACGCCATCACCATAAGTAAAAGATTGTCTCAAAGCCGCTGCTTGCCCTTAACCCAAAGTGCTCTGCGAGCTCGTGCTAGCGCCACATTCACGCAGTGAAAAACAGCTACAAACCAACCCCATGATTTGAAGCTCGGACACGAGACACAAAGGTTACACCACGCTCCTGGCTCGGGTAGGCATCTACCGTGATGATGCACAACCTTTTCCTTCATCAGCTTGGGGAAACAACTGCATTTGCTGATGTGGGAAAGACATGGCACTGGGTGCAATTCCAACCATTTGTGATCATACATTTGCTGCATCACAATGCTCGGTTGACGAGAAACATCATGTGGGCTGGACAAAGCAGGTTCATATGAAGGATAATGGCTAATCTGAGGCACAAAACCAACACTTGCATAGCTTGGAGCAGTTTTGACAATCGAATACTGAGATTCCAACTGTACAACTGGATCTTGCTTTGATGGCTCAGTTTGGGAAACTGCATTTTGCAAAATAGAATCTCTAACATTAATACCAGAAGCTAAGTTCTCTACCGTAATGGGAGATGCTTGTTCATGGGATTCTGTCGGAGACTCTGAATCCTGATCCGATGACTTTGAGAATGGTTCTTCATTCGACTCCTCAGTCTTCCTAGATGCCTCGGAAAGGGGTGAAGAACTCTTGTCACCACTTCTCCATCCCAAAGCCAATTTGGTAAGAAGAGCAGATGCGGAACCTATAGGATTATATTTTGAAATACCCTTTGAGCAATGAGGTCTATATGTTTGATTATGCATTTTCTGGAAGAACTTCACACAAAGTAGTTAAACGCATTTGGTTTGAACATCCCATAGACCATCACTAGCTAGGATGAGGCACTCATCTTCATGTGTCCGATCTACACATGTTACTTCAGGTTCAGATATCACGTACCGTTTCAAGAATCTGTCTCCTAGGGCCCTGGACATAGCAAGAAAACCTCCAACATTGCATAGATCTCCTGCTCGTGGGTGTGATCTGTCCCTTACACAAAAGCATGCACCATTTTATTGCCTGCTAATATAGTGACTCTAAGAAGATGCTCATATAATTGCAAAGCAAAATGTGCTTCATGAATATTCTGATAAGATACAGATCCACGCATATGGGATTCTCTCCCATGAGTTACATTAAAACAGCAAGGTCTCCACAGAGAATCTCTGTAATAGACTTCATCGGGTCTCCTGGTAACACTCTCACTGTCACTTAATCGATTTTGAAGAAAATATCTTAAAGGAGAGTCCCGAATTGAAAATGCATTCAAAACTGAACAGAAACAACATAGTCGGACGAACTGCTTGTTGGAGCGCTCAAACGGCTTCTGCCTCACAGAAAGAACTCCTGCCGCCTGGCAAATAACTGTGCAGGTTGTTCGTTGTGGGTTCCCCATCAAGAACACACCATACCGCACCCAATGAACGTGGAGGTAACACGCCTCCCGCTAACAGCTTGCAGCTTCATCTGAACCGCCATATCAAACCCATGGCAAGGCGCTGGAAACAAAACTTCCGGACAGCAAAAGAAAACAGTAGTGAACACGATCTCAGCCTCACCAGCAAAACCTTCCTCAAGATTTGATCGGCTTCTTCTAGGCGAGATCTGCCACCTGGACAGAGGCGACTTCCCAAAAAGAAAGGGCAAGACAGCCCAATCTACAACTTTATCTCGTTCTTCTACTACACAACTATGGATTTTGCAACAACTTAACACGAGTGAGGTCGCGTGCATCAGAACATCAGGATCAACACCGAGGGTGCCTTGGGATCGCCTCGGGCAAGCCGCACAAAACTCTCTCTCGGGCCTTTGGTTTTCGAGGTGCGTTTACTTCTCCGCTCAGTAGCTTTGCCAATCCGAACACCTCCTCACGGCACCGCCTAGGATAAATTCATTTCTACACTCCACGAGGTACATGTGCAGAGGCAGAGGCGTGCGGGTCTAGCATTGGGTGGTTAGAAGCATTTGGTGAGACGGTGACAGCCACTGGAGTGCCCCCTGCCAGACTGAACCGACTCTCACCCACCTGCTTTCAATACTCTGAAAAACTTTCCCCTCTCTTTCAATTTGGTCAAGCAAATAAATACATCCACCAAGCTACTACGCATTGCCAAGAAAGCACGTGATAAACTAGATATATGTATAATTCTCCACGTACAGACACCAAGACAATGAAAACTATAACTTTCTAGTTCATGCAAGGAATGTGAAGAAGGGGCACGATCTTATCGCGTAACACAAGCTAACAATGTGGATGCATAGAATATAAAATGAGAACCATTTCCCTAAAAACACAATTTCCTTTTCTCAATGTTGAACATCTAATCCCAATGCGCAGATCATAATCGATGACCATGAGATTCAAAAGAAGAACTTGGATAATTCTATCGACTCCAAAGGAAAATACACTGTACGAAGGTTCATGCATTGACCAGAGGCCATAAGGAATATTTATTATGGCATTTTTATTGTTATTTGGAAATTGTTTTCCTCTAAGAAGGTAACACGTTGCTGTAGAATTTTTTTTTTTTTTTGTCGTCGAAAGAAGAGGAAGTGTTTCATGCCTAGCTTTCTTTCCTTCCTCGTAACTGAAGTCCTCGATGCACGGGGCGTTACATTCTCCTCCCTTAAGAAAGCATCGTCCTCGATGCGACATAATACAACGGAAAAGAAATGGTTCGCAACCAAGAACAGTAGTGGAGAAAGTACACCCTATGGTTTAAAATCTAGTGATTAAAGCACGGCCACAGGTAGCCTTAGAAACATTTGGTAGAAATTTTAACTTTAAATGTTCTCGTGAAGATTCGCGCTTCTTTCTTGTTTGTTATTTTCATTAGTCTCTTTCCGTTAACATTATTCTTAGTTTAATTCCTTTTAAAATTTTATCATCATCAAGAGTTTTGATTTATTCTTTATTGTGGGTGCCCAACATGAATCGCTAACACAACACCTTATCAGTTCACAAGACCCTACAGATTCACAAGTACACAAGTATATACTTCAAGATTGTATTACACCACATAAAGGTTACACAAATACAGAATAGAATAGGCACACTTCCCATAACCTAGGTACTCATCACACATTAATGACTGACATACCAAATACTCAACCAAAAGAGTACTACAATCCACCAGACATTTCCTCAATTTGCATCAATGAAGGACTCATATAACAACAAATCATGCTACAGGTACATAGTGTCCACAAGGGAATCAATGACATGTCCACAACATCACAACACATAACCATCTGACATGAGTAACACACACATCAAAAGACCACTACCAAACATCACAATAACTCAACATATATCCTGAAACATCAACCATACTGCACAAATATCATAAGCCTCCTCAAACTCTTATGCCTCCTCAAGTCTCTTATGCCTCCCTCAAACTCTTATGCCTCCCTCAAGTCTCTTATGCCTCCCTCAAACTCTTATGCCTCCCTCAAGTCTCTTATGCTCTTATGCCTCCTCAAGTCTCTTATGCCTCCTCAAACTCTTTTGCCTCCCTCAAGGAGGCCGGTGGTCCCCATGTCAAGGCACATCGAGTTTGGACACTCCTAACCCAAGTGACATAATAACGCGTAGTTCTCCATAACCCGCTAGTCATATGTACCCCTGGGGCGTACTCCCCATACAACGAAGCGGGTCCATAGGTCCAACCAATCCATGGTGCATCCCATGACCCTATTCCACACATCACGACATTAGAACCAACACAACAATCCAATCAAAGTGCCAAGTGGCAAAGTACAAGCCTTGGGCAAGGCGGTAAAAATTCCAAATTTAAAAGAAGACCCCAAATCAAGCTAAAATAAATGGCCAAATAGCCAAAGTTAGTATCAAAATCCCCATGTTAGTGCCACAAACCAAGGAAATGCCCAAAATTGTAAAGCATTGCAATCAAGAAAAGATGCTGGTCCTTGCAAAAATAAAGTAAAAAGCTCAATTTATTTAATAAAATCAACTTATAATAATGTCACATTACGATAATGTGTGGCCTTATCTCGCCACCAAAGGGGTACTCAACGAGTCAGTTCGGGCACTCTAACATCGAGCCTCACTCGTAAAATATATATATCAATCCCGCCACTCTTCGACAAGGCCAAACATAGTCATAGATACACTAGGTTGCATACATACAACCACATAGGGAGAGAGGAAAGAGTCACATGTAATCTACTAAACCGAGTTTTGACTCGAGTTATTGACCCATGGTACACCATTCCTCACTCTCAACATACACTTCTACCGATCTCCTCGTGGTCGGTTAGTGTAAGGCTCACAACATAACATGTAACTACATCACTAACACCATGGTGGTACACACATAGCTACCATAACGTCTCACGTATGGTAGGTATACGGGGTAGATCACAATTATACATTCACAGGGCACAATACATCACTTTACTACATTCTGCACCCAAGGTGCAATCACAATACGATAGGGTTCATACACTCACCGTATGACCCAAAATCACAACATGAAGCATTACATATTACACAACTCATATATACGATGAACATAATAACATCACAACATAACAATAATTACTTCATAACAAGGTAGTACACACATTTCTTCAGAACATGGTAAAAACATCATGATACAACTCGTTTCTTTTAACATCAACTAGTCATACAACACATTGATACACTCACATATCACAATATGCCACAATGCTCCAACACTACGTCATCCACATAATAATTCTTTTCACACATCACAAGCAGTAATTCACACGTGAACTCTTCATAGAATCCACAAGAGGGAGAGAGAATACTCCCATCCACAACACATCAACATGATGACAAATACGCACTGAGTGACATACACATCACGTGCGTTCACAATATCACAATTACGACAATAATCACATCACGCTTAAAGCACATTACTCTTCCAATATAAATCATCATCATCATCATGCAGTATCATCATGTAACACCACCACCACCATGCAACATCACCATACAACACCAATCCGGCCCATAGGTTCGAGAGCATGAACCTACGCTCTGATACCAAAGTGTAACGCACCAAAAATACCAACACATGAACAACACAGTGAAATACAGGATAACTTTTTTTTTGACTTGCTTTGACTCAACACGACACAACATGTCGTCACCTGGTTACAACCAACACTTGGAACCACTTGTTACGGGGAAGACCACAAGGTCAGGACAGAAGCGTTCACACTTATCAAGGACAATTTATTTTTCTTTTGACAAGACAACATGAAAGTCCAATCCACATGACACACTCACGGCTAGGGCAAGCCACAGTAAGAAATGGTTAGGGTTTATTTATTTTGGTAAGACACCCTTTAGCTCATGACTTAAGTTTTCAGAAGGAATCAATATATGGTTTGCACAAATTCATCTCACCAACTGAGTTCATTTCTTATACACTGAAGAGTAGTTCACTTAAAGTCTTCTCCTACTTACTAAATCTTAATATCTTCCAGAAACTAACCATTGTTTTCCTTTAAGCTTGTTTAAGAGTTCACCCCAAAGGGATAGTGTTCGCTAGTTTAGCTAGGGGTATCAATTTATAAATGTTTACTTCACAAAGGATGTTTTCATTTTGATCACTCATGGAAGTATTTGGTTTCAAATAGATCACCTTTACATTTATTTGTTGAATATAAATTTATTATTTTTGTTTAGCCTCTTTAAGGGTTAACTGACTCATTTTACTTTACTTATAAAATATTGTCGCTAAGTCTTAGAAAGATTTAACTTAACAATTTATTCTCAAGATCAAAGTTTTACAATACTCATATCAATGTAAAGATTGAGAACCATTTCTCACAAGGATAATTTCAAGCTTAACTACACAAGAACAAGACACTTTATTTCACCATTACCAAACAATACAAGGCAAGAGGTCATATCAACTCTCTTTACAAGCAATGTTACACAATTTACAACACATTGGACATTTTTACAAGGAACTTCATAATGGTACAGATGAAACTTTTACACTCTTTTCTTCTAGTCTACTCGCATAATCCATCTGCACAAATATTAACTAGAGTCAGTTCGCTAGAACTGAGCATGTTAAGTCTATGCATTGAAATAATAAGCTAACATTTAACAATTGACATGAAAGGAATGTTCTACTTCATGAAAGGATCAAAGTACAAACCACTAATCTACTTTTCACACGAGGTAAGGATCTACACCAGCCAACAATGAGGAAGTCAAACATTCCAACAAGCAGTATATCACAAAACAAAGAAACAATCCAAGAACTCGTGGGATAGGAATGAAAGGTCAATAGTATAGAGAATTTTGATCATGCAACCGTATGGATTACGTGACTTAAATCTAATATTCAAACCATCCACCATAAAAGGAAAAGAAAAACTTGAGAGTCAAAGACATACTAGTTACGAACAAGACGCGAAACCAAAACATAGTTACCCAGTCCTTCCAGGAGGATGTTTCATATCAATAAAGGGATACGTGACCCCGAAGGAAACATTCCATCGTTACAATCTAAACAAGAGGTCTACCGCCTCTTCCTTACAAGGTCTTTTAAAAGTAATAAACGTTAACAACTAGGATTCTCTCTAATTTCTTTTGTCTGCAACTAGGATTCTCTCTACCTAGAACTTACTATTGCTAAAGGTTGTATCCTGAATCCCATTGATCTACTTTCGGGCATTGAGGACAATCATGAAATTTCCTTCTTTCCTTCCTAATGTCTGATACCATAATATATTAATGAAGAAACCACAAGCCGCAAGCCTTATTAGGAAACGAGTAATAAACAAAATAGCTCACAAGTAAGCTACACTCTAGGTAGGCAAGCATGACAACTTTTAAATGGAAAGCCTAAACAAGCTTCATTCGTAAACTTCAATAAATAGCATACATACTACTATCCAAGACAATATAACACTTATGTGTAAAGAGTTGTACAATATCAATTCATTTTGGAGGACTCTCACTTACGCACAAATTACATTCAATAGAAAGGTAATTCAAGGAGTAGTGTTACAACTAAAAAAACAAGAGCCACTCTAGATAAGGACCCAGATTTCTATATTTTTGATACTCCTTATCAATGATGATAAAACACCGCAAAAGAAATATACATGCATTTTTGTTTTATCCAAATGGTAAGTCTACACTCGAAGATCCGAAAGGTGATAACTATCTTGTCGTGCACACAAGCAAGGAACAAGCCAAAGAGGAAAGAAGCATTCGAGTGGGGCAGCAAAGATTAATGAAGGCAACCCCTAAGGAAGCAAAAGCAAGAAGTATCTACTATCGAGCGAAATAGACCCAAACATTTATGAGCCTTTATTGATTTGATATCGCTTAGGGTAGCCATAATCAAACATTTTGAAAGGTAACATTTTTTTTTTAAACTTCCATGTTTCATAAGAATGTCTCTTTCCATTTCAGATGATTTGATCCAAAAGAAACAAAGCAAGTACAACATTGTTCTCAGCCATATAATTATAACAAAGTAAAGATAACAACAATTTTCCCCTATGCAAACCAATCATGAAAGGAACAACGATTCAGGAGAAGGAAAACAGGAAAATAAAGAAACCAATGCAATCAAGGACAATCGATAGAATCAAACACAACATTCCATATTAAAGCGTCATTTCAGGTAGTAGATCATTTATTTCATGAAGTTGAAAAAGAAAGCAAAATATTTCAGGGGCTAGTCTTAACATGCCTGGTTTAGAACGCCATCACCATAAGCATAAGATTGTTCAAAGCCGCCGTTGCTTGCCTTAACCCAAAGTGCTCATGAGCTCGAGCTAGTGCCACATTCACGCAAGTGAAAACAGCTACAAACCAACCCCATGATTTGAAGCTCGACACGAGACACATTGATTACACCACGCTCCCGGCTCGGGTAGGCATCTACCGTGATGACCAATAAACCTTTTCCTTCATTAGACCGAGGGGGAATCAACACATTTGCAATGTGGGAAAGATATGGCACGAAAGGCGTGATTCCAACCAACGTGAAAACTTTATCGCTTGGTGACATCAAAAGCTCATATAATAGCAGAGAGAAATATCATGTGGGATATGAAAAGCAGTTCTCTTGAGGTTCTCTTGGCTAATGAGGCACACAAACCAACAACAAGTAAGATCTCAATAAAGACTCTTTGTACAATAAATTTCATCGAGATTCCAACTGCATACACCCAGATCTTGCTTTGATGGCTTTCTAGCAAGTTCAAGAGAAACGGAATGTCAAAAAAATAGAATCTCTAACACTTCTTCATCGAGCTAGGAGCATGTTCTGACCGAATGGGAGATGCTAGAGACTCATGGGCCTTCTTTAACTCAACCCACGTTTGAAATTAGAAGTGTGAATCAACAGCTTCTTCATTCGAGATATACCTATCTTTAGCGTCTTCCTGATTGCCTTCAAGAAGAAAGGGTGAGGAATTCTCAGAGCTTTAACACTTCTTCCATCCCAAAGCCAATTTTACCTAGAAAAGCGATACTGGAACCTATAGGATTATTTTTTGTTTTAGGCTTTGAGCACATCGAGGACCCCCTCATGTTTGATTATGCATAATGATGGAAGAGTGGCCTTTCAACAGTTCCATTCTCGGTTTGATTAACCCATTTGTTGAAAACCTCAAAACATAACATCTCGCACAGAAAAAAAAACAACTCATCACTTGCTCAACCAGGATGAGGCACTCATTTAACATCCTTTCCATCGAACTACACATGTTTAGTTCCTTTTGTGATTTCAAAAATCCCTGTGGCCCCTTGACAAGATTACTCAAAACCCAACATTGCATAGATCTCTTTCGCATAAAAACAATGTGATCTCATCGATACATGGAGGTAACTTACAGCATGCACCAAATTTATTCAAACTAGTGAAGCACTAAGAAGTTGTTTTCAGAAAATATCCAAAGCAACATGTCCTCTCCCATGAATTTTCCAACACCGATAAGATCTCCACGCATGGTGGATCTCACCAACCAAAAGTTACATCATTAAAACAAGCAAGGTCTCCACAGAGAATCTTTGTAATAGACTTCATCGGGTCTCCGGTAACACTCTCACCTGTCACTTAATCGATTTTGAAGAAAATATCTTAAAGGAGAGTCCCGAATTGAAAATGCATTCAAAATCGAATGTAGAAACAACATAGTCGGACGAACCGCTTGTTGAGCGCTCAAACGGCTTCGCCTCACGAAAGAACTCCGCCGCTTTGGCAAATAATCGTGCAGTTGTTCGTTGTGGGTTCCCCATCAAGAACACACCATACCGCACCCAATGAACGTGGAGGTAACACGCCTCCTGCAACAGCTTGCAGCTTCATCTGAACCGCCATATCAAACCCATGGCAAGGCGCTGGAAACAAAACTTCCGGACAAAGCAAAAAAAAACAGTAGTGAACACGATCTCAGCCTCACCAGCAAAACCTTCCTCAAGATTTGATCGGCTTCTTCTAGGCGAGATCTGCCACCTGGACAGAGGCGACTTCCCAAAAAGAAAGGGCAAGACAGCCCAATCTACAACTTTATCTCGTTCTTCTACTACAGCTACGGGATTTTGCAACAACTTAACACGAGTGAGGTCGCGTGCATCAGAACATCAGGATCAACACCGAGGGTGCCTTGGGATCGGCCTGTGGCAGCAGTCGCACAAAACTCTCTCTGGGCCACTGGTTTTCTGAGGTACGTTTACTTCTCTGCCTGTAGCTGCTGTCAATCCGAACACCTCCTCACGGCACTGCCCTAGGATAAATTCATTTCTACACTCCACGAGGTACAGGCAGAGGCAGAGGCGTGCTGGTCTAGCATTGGGTGGTTAGAAGCATTTGGTGAGACGGTGACAGCCACTGGAGTGCCCCCTGCCAGACTGAACCGACTCTCACCCACCTGCTTTCAATACTCTGAAAAACTGTCCCCTCTCTTTCAATTTGGTCAAGCAAATAAATACATCCACCAAGCTACTACGCATTGCCAAGAAAGCACATGATAAACTAGATATATGTATAATTCTCCACGTACAGACACCAAGACAATGAAAACTATAACTTTCTAGTTCATGCAAGGAATGTGAAGAAGGGGCACGATCTTATCGCGTAACACAAGCTAACAATGTGGATGCATAGAATATAAAATGAGAACCATTTCCCTAAAAACACAATTCCCCTTCTTTTTTTTTTTTTTTTCTCAATGTTGAACATCTCACTCCAAAGCGCAGATCAAAAACGATGACCAAGAGATTCAAAAGAAGAACTTGGATAATTCTATCGACTCCAAAGGAAAATACACTGTACGAAGGTTCATGCATTGACCAGAGGCTATAAGGAATATTTATTATGGCATTTTTATTGTTATTTGGAAATTGTTTTCCTCTAAGAAGGTAACACGTTGCTAGGTAGAAATTTTTTTTTTTGTCGTCGAAAGAAGAGGAAGTGTTTCATGCCTAGCTTTCTTAAATTTAGGCAAAATAGCAAGCGACCTAACACCTAAAAAATTAGCGAAATCCAAATTTAAAAATCCAAATATTCGTTAATTACAAAAGATTAACAACTAAACTTTACATTGCTTTTGGATATTTCAAACTAACCTATGATAATGTTGTCATGCTAAATGTATAGCATGCAAATTTAAAATTTTGAGTGATGACAACTAGGCCCACCATTTGAAAACCTCTTCGTCATTTATTGTGAACCCTTCCTCTACCATCCCATCAACTTACACAACACCTTTGGGTCCATGTCATCCTCATTATGGATAAGAGGAATGCGATAACATGGTTTTCAAGTGTGATTCATGTTCGGGGAATGGATCCAACTTGATTTCATAGTGATACTATGCTTTGACATGGAATCACTACAAGAATATGGGCTAAGTATCCACAACATTTCTACAATATTTTTGTAGATACGTTTTTTAAATTGTGAATCCAAATTTGTGGACTCCACCCACATTTTTTTGTGGAAACATGAAATGTGACAAAAATTGTGATAAAATCCACATTGAAAAATATTGTGAAAAATCTATAATTTTATTATTGTGGCTTTTATCACAATTCTAATGTTGTTACATATCTACAATTGAAAAAATTGTAACAATTTCTACAATTTAAATAATATTGTAAATCCACAATTATAAAATTGTGTCATATACTACAATAATAAGGAAATTGTAAGTATTTCCATTTAAAAATTGTAACTATTTTCACAATTTTTAATTTTTTTAATTTTCATTTTAATAATTTTTTTCAATTTTAAAATTATTTGCAAAATTCTTAAAATAAAAATTATATATTTATATTTTTCAATTACTTTAAATTGTCTAATAATATAATTTTTATTCTAATTTCAAATAATTAACATAATTTAAAAATATATAATATATTTGATTTTTTGTTCATGAAAATAGAAATCATTACATTTAATCAAAAATTAAAAGTTGTGTATAAATCAAACAATATAATTTTTAAGAATGAAAATTTTAAATTGAATCAATTCATATGAATGATATTAAAAAATCTATTTAATGTACATGCATACAATATATGCATGAAGAAAACATATAATTAATTTTGAAATTAATATTTTAAAACATTAAAATAAGGGCAAAAATTATTAGTTAAAAAGTTAATTAAATAAGTCTTTTTTAACAATGTTCTCCAATTAAATATAAGAAAAATACTATTTTATTCATAAAAATAGTTTCAATCAAATAAGTATCTTTATAAAATTAAATAGTTTAATATTTTAATGCATATATTAATGGGACAGTTTTTACTTTTATTAATGTCTGGATCGGTTACTCTTTGGTGGACAGAGCACAAATTTTGATTTCATTCAATTTCAATTTTTTGATGTAGGTAAATAAGATTCTTTAAATTCTTCAAATTATTGTATAGATGAAGAAGACATTTTTAATTTGTAAAGAAAAATCAAAAATTATTTCAAAAATAACTACCTCTCTACATATAATTTTTTAGTGTAGAGAAATGGAAGATTACATATAAAAATATGAACCTCACTTATCTAATTAAAAATCTCCATTTGTGTTTTTTTTTTAAATCTCTCTATTTAGAATATTTGACCACTTCCTATAAGTCATGCATTAATCCTTTGGATTCTATGGTATTGGATTTATCCCGAATGAAACTAATATATAAACATAGTTTTAAATGCATGATATGGCGAATGTGGATAGTATTGTGAACATGATTAAATTGGTATCAGCTGTAGACATGCATCTGTTAGAAAGAAATGCTTGGAATAAAAAATAATTAGAATTCATAAATAAAAATAACAAAAGAAACGCTTAATTGTAGGAGAATTTCATTCTTACCTACTATGAACAAACATTATTTGAAAAGAGTGTTGAAATCCATGAAAGCATTATAGAGATCTAATGGCTTAGGATGTTTGATGAAATTTTCAGTCTAGGTTGAACACTATAGCCACTGGTTTCACCATGAAATGGCAATCCTTGGGATTTGCAAATGTCAAGCTTCCTCACCGTTTTCATCTTTTTAGAAATGAAAAGAAGATCTCATTTCATCTCCTCTCAAAAATAGATCAGGTAAACTATTGTAAGCCCTTGCATGCATCTGCAGATCCAATTCAGAAAACATTCTACCTTTTAATCCATCCAACCGTAGAAAAGAAATACTAAAAATTATCGATGATGGAAAGGGAATGCATTTAGGTTTTCTTATCAAGAAAGGTGAATGTATCACTACCATTGGATTTTTTCTATTATCAATGGCACACAAATATTTTTGTTTGATCCTAGTGAAGAATGTAAAATTTTAATATTAAGATGACATGTGTATTAGTAGTTAAATGGTACCGATCTTGATACCTAGGTTATCTTTTATGGTTATTGACCGTGCTTTAGTTTTGTTTACTCCATTAAAATACAATAAGGATTAATAAATTTAAATAATTAAATGAAATATATGTCTAGATAAATGGTAATTGATTTTATTTTTATTTATTCGATTAGGATATTATCATTTTAAAATATTCACAATGCAATATGTTTCGAAGTGGTTATGGAAATTATGGTAAGATGGTATTAATGATATTTAGTTTTATTTTTTTACAAAATAATTTTTTGAAGAATAATAATTAAATATATAATATTGGAAATCAAATTATATGTAGGAAATTTTTCATGACTTCTAGGATGTCTTTTTAACACATGTAAATTTACAATACACCATTCAAAATTTTATCTTCCTTATACTTTTCTGTGTCTAATCCATACATTTACTTTAACACCCCTACACCCTATTTAGACTCTAAATGTTTTTATGGAAATTATTCATAATATATTATAGATTAATCCCACATTGAAAAATAACATGACTTTTATGTAAACAAGTGTGACACTATAGTAATGGTTGATTGGTGGTGAGATTAATATTCTTGCTTGCTCGACATTTTCCTCTTCTCCATTGTGGATATATAATCTTAAGAAAATGCATTTAATTTCCTCTTAATAGTTGGGTATCCCTCTTTGGTGGATCGTTGAATTAATTCTAGGAATCAAAAAATTTACTGACCATTATGTAATTTGCCTGAAGTAAAAATATAAATGGCCCTCCTCTTCAATGTTCCTTAGAATTACTTCTATAAATATATTCCTTATTGAATAAATATTTTAATCCAACATTGGTTAGTATGATTGGACGAACATAGAAAATTAGCCACAATAAACTACGTTCCTTATCATGTCAATGTTTTGGGATTCGATTTGAGCAATAATCCGCCTTTGGTGCAATCCATAAGACATTTCCATTGTATTGGAAGTGATTCTCTTGTGTCTAAGGTTGATACAAATAAAAATTTGGTTGAGAAAGAAAATTTGGTTAATTCCTTCAAACAATCAAGATTGAAAATGGAAGAAGAACGATTCTTGAAAGGTAAATTAGAATTTATTATGAATTTTGAATCTCTTAATGTACCTAGCCCACTCTTCAATTCTAATGGTGGATCGAACCCCATTCCTCTTGACCTTGACTCTCAAAAAATCATTAATGTTTGGGAGGGCACTAAATTTAAAGATTACATGAGGATGATTTTTTTCTCACAAAAGGTTTTGAAAGATCCATTCGAGGATAATGGTTGGAATATCATCCGCTATAGGAACTCAAAGATGAGGTGATTGTTTGGTTTTAGGTTATGTTCTAGTGTCACAACTAGGATGCTTGTTTCTATGGTTTTCCTCTTGATCTTAATTTCTCTATCTTGATAAATGGCCTTTTTGTACCTCGGTAGGGACCCATTCAAAAAGTCTTTATCCTTGATAAAAAAATTGAATCTAATGAAATACTAGATAATGAATTTCAAAAATGAGAAAATGTGGTGTATTTTGAAAATGAAATTTCAAGAATGTGGATATTTTACAAGTTTAATAGTGAATTTTATGAAATTGTGGAGAATCTACACATGTATATTTTTAGAATCTATCCATTTAATGTTGATAATTTACAATTTTTCCTCAAAATGATATTATTGTGGATAAATGAGACTATTTCTAGTAATGAGTAGAGTTTAATTAATTTTGTTAACTTTATGTGTACTATCAAGTAGAGTTAAGTGGTATATGAATTATTTACAATGAGTAGACTATTTCATCCCTAATACACAATCATTTTTTATTGTTACAAAATTTTTACAATTTCTCTTGGAATCTTTGAAATGGTGTAAAAACGTAAATGAAATGGTGATACATTTTGTGGAAAATTAGAATCATCAAATATTATATTTGGGTTTTGTAGACTATCAATTATTCTATTTTGAAAAGTACATTTTAAAAATAATATGAAAAGAAAGCATGTTTTTTCCACAATAAAACTTTAAGAATATACATATGTTAAAAGTAGAAATGTGAATTTCATGATCTCTCTCTCTCTCTCTCTCTCTCACACACACACACACACACACACACACACACACACACACACACACACACACACACACACACACACACACACACACACACACACACACACACACACACACACACACACACACACACACACACACACAGAGAAGATTTCAATTTACTATAGATAATTCAAACTTTTTTTTAAAAAAATAATGTATTGTGGACTATCAACAAATAATATTTTGAAGTTGTTGATTATACATAGGTAGACTTGATTGAGGATTTCTACTATTTTTGGTTTCATAAATTATTCATAAATAATTTGTGTTTTATTATGTGGATTATCAACAAAAATTTCAAAAGTGGAGGTGATGTATATTTTTCATGATTGAATAATTTTACCTTGTTTAGGGATCTATCATCTATTAGTGTAGATTATCCACAACTATAATTTAGTATGTATTTTTTAGTGTATATTATTAAATAATTTTACCTTGTTTAAGGATTCATCATCCATAAATAATTTTTAGTAGTGTAGATTATCCACAACTATAGTTTAGTATATTTTGTTAGTGTATATTATTAAAAATAGAAATAATTATCATATTAAATTTTCCACAATGCATGTATTTCACATTTTGTGCATACTACACACTCATGAACATTAGAGTGTGTAAAATATTCTGAGTTTTATTTGAACCTTTTAGAAATGGTGCCAATATTTGAAATCATGTAATAAACATTATATATAGATTATAAACAACTATTGTTAAATGGCGTACTAAATTGTCCAAAAATGTATTTTTACTTTATAAATTAATTAACATACAATCAAATTTTAGTGTAGAATTTGTATATTAAAATATAAACCTTGGAAATGGTATGATACACTCTTATCGTGAGGTAGTATATTTAGGTTGTTTTTCTATCTATAGTTCTATTTTAAAATTTCTACATTTTTAAAAACATGTGGAGAAAATTTGATTTTATTATAATGAAATTTCAACAATGTGGATATTTCACAAGTTTAAATTTCAATTTTATGAAATTGTAGAAAATCTACATTTACTTTTATAGAAGCTATTTATTTAATGTTAATAATTCACAATTTTTCTACAAAATGATTTTTGTTTATGAATAATGATGTGGATAAATGACCATACTTCTAGTAGTGAATAGTGCTCTTTAAAGCAATAAATTGACTATTTTATCCATATCGCAAACATGAGGACATCTCCGGAAGGTGACTAGAAAGGTTCAACCCATCTAGGATTTTTACAAGAGAATGATGAGATGATACAAATAAATTTAGTAAAAATACAAGGAGGCAATTGATGTAAGGAACAATTCAAGCAAAATCGGATCATTTTGGGCACAAGCAATGATGGATCCAATAGAGAAAGTCACATTGTTCTAAATATTATGGGATTTATATGAGGAGTTGGGAGATAAAAAATAAGAAATATAAAACTATTATAATCCTCCACATGATAGAAAAATCAATTTTTCTCTAAGTCTTCAAGATCTTCCGTGATAGCTCAAGTCAATGTTGCTTGTCCTTTGTCCTAAAATGGTGAATGGTGCCATATATCAAATTAAAATCTGGATAAAGTATTGAAATTTGTGGGAATGAACTTAGTAGATTCTTCGGAGTTAAAAAATATAATATTTCACCTCTGTACTCCAAATTTCACTCCTAGGGCAAAAAAGGCAAGTTGCGTGTTCTAATTTTGCATTAGGATGATGGAATTTGCATCACTTAAAGGTTTGAGTACATTTCTCAAGGTTGTGTGTTCCCTTTCACTTGTCCTATGGTGAAAATGGATATAAGGGACAACTCTCATGGGTATATAACATACAATGCACAAAAAGGAAAGTAAGAAAATGATAATCCTCATAATTATTAATACTCCCAATAAATAAAATGTAGGTATTGAAGCAATATTTTATCCCTAAATCACCATAAGTTTATGGTTAGTATTCACAAGTGGGTAAAATCATATAACTATGTCCCACATTGTTGCACTTTCTTGCACTAATTGAATTACTGTTATTAATGTTAGAGGATGATGATTTCAAAAAGAGAGAATTTGAAGAAAATTGAAGGTTTTCAAGTTCAACATGCATGACATAATTCTTCATTGAAGAGTGTTCAAGTGCATAGGAAGCCTAGTGATGAGTCATGAAGAGAGATTAAGAGCCATGAATGGTCACAAGAATGTGAAGGCTATTCACACACTATGTGGGCATGGTAGTGAGGTGGAAAGGAACTCATGAGTTCCTTAGAGTTCACTTATAGGGGTAACGACTCCATTCTAGGTCTACACCTAGAACCCTCCCGAACCCCGCCTCGCCTAATGAGGCATGGTGATAAATTATAAGAGTGAAAATCAAGATGTTAGAATGGAAAAATGTAAGGTGAGTTGTTCTAGGTATGATGATATAGGTTTAAGCCATGGTTTGAAGGAAAAAGTAAGAAAATGAATTTTAGGCCTTATTGAGCTCACAAAATGAGACTTCAAAACACGAGAAGAAATTTCAATTGCTCATATTCTTGTAAATCCTATACATGGAAGTATAATATGTTTAGGAGTGATGAGAAGGTTTCTAGTTAAGAACTCCAGACATTGGTATAGTATTATAAGTCTCATCCTTTATGAACAATCATTAAAACCATAACTAGTCAAAAACCTTTCTAAAACCCTAACAAGAACTCGATAGGAAATATATTGTTAAAATATTATAAATATGGATTTAATTACTTATGAAACATATTTGGGATTATAGTGGCTCTCCTAGGTACCTCCAGGTGGTGGTGGTTAGTCAGATGAGAGAGAAAATGTGTAAATACATGCCTATTTTGTTAAGAAGTTGTTGTAGCTCTCAAAAGTTGCATTGGAAAATATGATTAAATGGATGAAAGGAGGGTTTAGAGACCCATTATTCATCTCTATGGTGGTTTCTAGATAGGTTCCAACATCTAAGTATACCTATGAGGTCATCAAAGTTAGATAGTCAAAGATAGGCCTAATGGAGAAAAACCAGGCCTACTTAAAAAGTTGAATTGATGGTGATTGCAGAGTAAAGTAGTGGAATAAAGTGCATGGAATTTTTGTCTAGGTCCTACATTAAAATAATAATTCTTTGATGAATATATGAGAATCAATATATGTGGATAAGAAGTTCTCACAAGATAACTAGTTTGACTCTAACATGACATGGTTGTTGAGGTCAAGTAATTGGGTCAGTAAGAACAATATTTTCCATTAGAATGTATAGTTTTTATTTATAAGAGCGTTCAGGGGTTCTCATAGGAAAATATAATTCCATGAAATATGATATAATGTGTCTACACAAGTGTTGGAGATTAAGTTCTTCATGACTTGTTTTTGAGGTATTTTGGGCAGTTTGTTCTTAAGAAGCTTTCATAGAATGAATGAAAGGTTTAGAACTAAAAAAACATGGAGGAGATCAGAATATGTCATTGAAAGAGCATTTGAAATGTTTTTTAATGTTTGATAATGCTATGTGAGCCCGGGAAAGTCATGGTGTGTTGTTAAGCATGTAAACATAATACAATTAGGTCTTCATACGACCTAAACGTGAAAAAGGCTTAATGGAGTCATGGTATACAAAAATAGGTTTATGTTGTGATACAACCATGTTTATGAGATGATGTAAGATATATTGTATGGTTGACCTGAGTGGTTTTAGGTGTGTATGACTGACCTAGTGGTATATGTTCTTGAATCATATATATATATATATATATATATATATATATATATATGTAAGGCGATTTTAGGCCTATTTAGGGGTGTGTGTGTGTGTGTGTGTGTGTGTAATGAGCTATAAAAGGTTTTTTATACTATATGAGATGAGAATATGGCATTATTGAATTGTCACATAGGTGGTTCACTCTTGGAAGGTTGATGTCTACATGCATATATCTAGGTGAAGAAGATTGATGAGAGAGGAAACATGGTACGCAAATTTGAAAAGTGATCAAAGACCAAAAAGAAGAGGGGTGTTCATAGTTTGTTGATGGAATAATAGAGAGTTAAAAAAGTGATCATTTTTATAGAGGTGGCTAAGTTGGTGTTGAATCACTTAGAGAGTCAAGTGCTTCCTAAAACCTAGTTAAGTAGGTGCTTGAATATTTTTTGGGTTCTGCTACAAGTTGAGTGAGTTCTCAAACCAATTTTATATTTTTCAATCATTTATAGGACAATAGTCCATTTGTAGAGGTTTTAGTGGATTTTCTTCCCATTGAGGGCTTCCACTTATATATGTCTATTCTATCTTACTTTGTGTTCATGTGGATGGTTGCTTATGTAGTGTAATATCACTATGCTTTCATGGTCCATGCAAGTTAATGTGTATTAAATGATAAAATATAATTGAAAGAAAAGTTTTATAAGAACATTGATTCACCCACCAATGTATTACACTTCTAACAAGATCATCCTTTTACAAGGAGAACCATGATTCCATAACTTAAAATTTGCATAGTAAAGAATACTTAAAATACCTACTTCAGGGCTACAATACACCAAAACATTATTTTTAAACCCCACTAAGTTGTTTAACCTAGAAAAATCTTCCCAAAAACTACTTCATTAATAAAACCTCGTAATACAAAAGAGAAATGCAACACCCAAAATGGTGGTTAAAGCTTAGCCCTCCATTGGAGTAGATATCATATGGCCCTACCCTCTCCATCTATCTAAAAGATCATATGAGTGATTTCATCCAATCCTAAAATTAATCTAAGCTAAGCAACCACCTAGATCAAAGTATTCAATACAAAATGAGACACCAAATCAAGAAACCACATTGAGAACCAAATATATCACACCTAGGAGAGTAAACCATATAAGGGTATAAAGTGGAAAATCCACAAAAATAAGCCATATGAGGGCAATATACCATTAAGTATAAATATATAAAATAATGGTATAATAAAACCATATACACAGTCTTATACAAAGAGTAATTTCAGTGTCGTGGAATGGAATAAGAGAATTTCCATTTGTAAACAAATTAAAGTACATTCATGTACTTCCATATTAATTATGAATTTAGAAAAAAAAATGAAAATATGCTTTCCCATACCATAAATTACACTATCCCTCTTTAATTATCTTGTGCTAAAATCTTTCTTCACCGATGCCAAAAATATTTCAAATTTAAAAATGAACTACAAAACCCCATTCAATCTCCTTTAAGGGCTTAGAAAAATCATTACTATTCCAAAATATTAATAATAAAACTAGTAGTAGCAATAAAGGATCCACTTTGCCATCTTACTTTACTCTTCACTATCCTCATTCACTATATATCCGCCACCTTTTTGAAGAAGAAAACTCAATGGAGTGGAGTGTAAAAACTATGCACCAAAAGCTTCCATAAATTACCAATCATAATGGTAAATAATGTACATGGTAACCCTAAAGGTTACTCAATGGATTTTGGGAGGTTGAAGCCAAAGGTCAACATAATAAATCATTGTACTATGGCAAGTTACAATCAGTCTTTTAACTATGTCATAACATAACATGCCATAAATTACGAAAGGTACATACGAAGGAAAAAAATAACACATACCCACAATGCTATAACAAAGTAGTGCTTGATAGGGAGGAGTGCCACCTAGGTTAACAAACTTCAAATGTATTTTACATTTTCACACTTAAAGGTGTTCAATCTATCACTTAATTTTATAAGCTTAAAAATTCTTGAGAATAATCAAAGTGGTTAATCTATATGACCTTAACAACATACAAGCACTATATACTACACAATGCTTCAGATACAAAGACAAACATATAAAAGTGTAATAGTAGTAATAAATGCAAATGCAGAGAGAGAAAGAGATTATGAAAATTACTTGGATATTATAATTATTTGTAGCACCGAGAGAACTACATGTTTCCATATTGCGTAGCTCAAATATTTGATTTTCATTTATCATTCATCTACCAAAATGATGGATGTTATATAATTTAATGAATGTAAATCAAATAATATAATAATAACAATGATCATCATACGATAAAAATGACAATATACTTTCCTATTGCTTTTTATTAGGTGAATTTAATCACATGTCTCCAAGGTATTGAAAGTTAGATTACTACTATATTGAGTATACATATTTATAAATATAACTTATACATCACATGAGAATCCATACTATCTTATGATCACCTCATAAATTTCAATTTCACCATTTGTAACAAGTAAGCACATATCTTCAAAAAATTGAGTAATACATCATAATAAAAATGAATTCCTATCAATGTGCCCTAATAGGAACTTAATACAGATTTTTAATGTATCTATATAGTGGTGTATTACATCCATCTTCTTTAAGATGGTATAATCATAATGTCAATAAACAAATGTGAAGGTAGTAGTATTTGAAGATTTTTTCATCTTGTCATGTGGTAATCCACTAACTTATTTGGTCATATTGGACCAAAACCTAATTCACATGCCTATTTAAACATAATTCACATGCCTATTTAATTGCCTAATGTTACTATTTTATAGCACATGTACAAGTTTAAATTGCATTATCTCCCATCATCCACTTGAATATTTTACCATGCTAAAACGTGGGAAGGATCAAATATATACTTTATAAATAACAAAACATGGAAAATATCATGAACCTTAGAGATAGAAGGAGGGAGATCCAACCTGTAAGCCACAAAACTAATAATTTCAAAAAAATTTCAAAAGGCAAGAAAAACTAATGGATAACATAAAATATTTTCAAAATGTAATGGAAATTTTTGAGGGTTTACCCTCAAAAATACCTATCAACAATTTCAAAATCTCTCGAGTCCTCTTAAGGTCGGGATATATTTTTTTCTATATGACACTTCTTGAATTATTTGTCTTAGGAGATAAACGTCTTCATCATAAGACTATAATTCTTCTATTTCTTAGATAGATTTATCATCCATCCCATCCAAACAAATAAGGATCATGCAATCGCATTCCATATAATTATTCAAAAGGGGTCATCCTTAGAGAAAAATGATAGGTATTGTTATAAGTGAATTCCACTAAGTGAAGGTACTCTTCCGTTTTATTTTTCTATCCATAGCGTACATTATTAACATTTCCTCGAAACTTGATTTACCCTCTCAATTTTCCCATATATTTTAAGATAATAGGTAGAACATAAATTAAAATTGGAATCAAAAGTATCGGTAATGGGTTTCCATTCCATGTAAATAAAGAATTTGTCACTATAAAAATGATTACATTAGAAAGACCATGTAACTAGAAAATTTCCTTGACAAACCTTTCATACAACATTGGGAATCATCCTTAAGTTTTCCTTAAATAAACTATGCAGCCTTGGCTAACTTGTCCAGAAAATAATAATATTATGGTGTTAAGGTAACCCAAAAATTAAATCCATAGAGATGATATACCACTTTTCATTAGGTATTTCACGGGATACAAAATTCCTCGATGGAAATATTCATCTTTAACTCACCGACATTAGAAACATATAACGATAAACCTTCCTAATTCCTTACACTTTCAAGTCAATGGTTAAATCCTTTTTAAAACATGAGTCATTTTAATGACTTTAGGGTGATAAAAATGAGGAGCTTGATGTAGTTAAAAACTTGTTTGTAAAACCTCCGAAACTAACAAATAAATCCTTCCTTGGTATCTTTAAATTCTATCATGGTGAAGGAATATCCAAAGTAAAATTTCAATTTGATTAAGATAAAATGTAATTTAAATGTCTAATATGAGTGAAAGATTACAGTAAATAAATCAATAAATAAGCACAACAATAAATACTCAAGCAAACTAAGCAATAATGAAACCCTAATTCCAAAGAGAGGGTAAGAAGCCATAAGCGGATTCATAGTGAGATCGAAATGTTTAAAAGATGTGATCAACTTAATAGAAAGGAAGAAAAGTCACACATAAGCCATGGAAAATGTAGATATGGAGGAACAAGATAGATTGGGGCACTTGGAGAGGGACAAGGGCGTTTGGGGGTGCCTTAGACCTATTTCTAGGTGCCAAGGTCTACGAAAATGCCCAGAAAACATCCTCTAAGCTGTTACAAGGTGTTCACCTCTAATCACCATTGGTCACTTTGGGGTCACACCAAGATTAATGAGGTGGCTGGAAACCTGTAATAAAGAATAGACCTGCAAAACCTTCAAATAGACATCAAATCCTTAAAAATGAAATATGAAAAATGAGGGGTCAAACTATCCTTAGCCGCCACAATGATGGAATTACAATTCAGAACTACACCACATCTCGGACCTAATGTATTTCTACATGTGTGTGGAATTGTTCCCTAGGTTTCTCTTGTGCATGTCCCGCTTGGAATAGTGAACAAGTAGATAGATGTAGAATGTAGTAAGTATGTGCATGAAATAGAATGAAATTCCCTCCTATGAAATGTGATGTAGAAAACCATCCCTTGTGTCCCATTTGATGGAGATAAATGGATACAATGGAGATCTTATATGCCTTGATGGATGTAATATTAGTGGTGATAGATAGTTCTTAGTGCTCGGTCCCTTATTTTTTATTAGTGGTAAAAGAGGGTTAAGGGGACCCTACCCTTTACAAAGGATCAAGAGAAAAATAAGATATTGAGGATATAAAAATACCAAAGATCTACCAACGACACCAATAAACAAAAATAAACATTAAAAAAACACGAACAAAATAAAAACTAGCAAAACCATCTCACTCATGTGGCCCTTTCCTTTTACATCTTAGCTACATTTTTAGGGGGAGATAGTTCCTTTGTTTTTCCGGCTCAAAATTTTTCATTCTTTTTCATATTGATTTACATTTTCGGTGTTTTGGATAGGAATCAAAAGTTGTGTGTTTTTTGCAAGGTCATGGGATCCCGATAAGGCATCCATATCAGTATTTATAACTTGTTGCACTTCCACCTCTTCTAGGTCCATAGATTTCTAAGAATATCATTCACAATCTTATGGATCATTGAAAACTAGATGACTAGGATTAAATTTATTCCACCAATAACTTCTACCTTTAGCCTATTTTCTAACCAAGTGGCAATCTGATGCTAAATGAACAAGATAAATGCAAGTTCTACATCTAAAGAGAAAAATTCATCATCAATATTTTGAGTTCAAGTTCTATCCTCAACTTTAAGATCAATAGTGGCTAGGAAATCAACAGAAGTATCCATATCAACCAAGATTCTATCATATGTAGTGTGCTCAAAATATTTAGTTTTTGGATCAATAGATAAGAATTTGCCTAAAGTGTTACCAATAGTAGTTAAGAAACTACGCAACCAGAATTGGAGGCACAATTATGGTAGACAAATTCATACTAGTTTAACTTGGAAATTATCAAAAATTAGGTTAAACAAAGGGAAAAATGGTTTCATCAAAAGCATATGGGATTCAAATTCCCAAACTTTCCCAAAAATTAGATCCCTATCTAAAGCATTATCAAATGCCATGATAAAAAAACCATGAGTAGTAGGAAAGATATATAGCCTACCTCCCAAGAAAGGTCCCCATTGTTGTGAAATAAAAGTGTGAAGTGTTGGTAGACTGCGAAAAATAAACGGAAGAAGTAGATTTATCATAAGGAATTGGCTTAATTTTTTTAGATACCGGAAAACCCCTGTTCCTATTTCCTACCCCCTCACTACATCCTTGAAAGACACTTTAGCAGGAGGATTATCACTCTACGAGACTTTGCCGAGACCGAAATGGGGAAATTTTTGTTACAAGCCCCACTTCATCCTTAGGTAACAACTCATAGATAGTGAGCTTCCACAAACAGATGCTGGAAACACGAGATAGGTTCACCATACAAATCAAGATGTAGGGAATCCCCTAATGCATGGCTAGAGAGCAGATTCTTAGGTTGAAATTGGGTCAAAATCCCTCCTCTTAAGGATCCCTCGAAACTATGTAGAAATAACAATGCCACCAATATTCCCATCCCCTGTTGAATGGACCAAAGCTCAGATCTACCCAAAGCTCCAGGAAATACCACAAATGAAAATTTATTTCCATCCTCTTCATTCGAATCAGTAGTAAAGAAAGGTGGCCAAAGACATGGGTTAATAAGTTCTTTTCTTTCTTAGGAATCATATGAATAGTGGTATGCGATCAGGACTAGATAATTACCTAAAGTGTGTGATTGTGTGTCAACATTTCCCCCACCTTATATTGGTGAGTGGGAAGCTCAGAACATAAAGTAGATAGAGATGCATACTCGATAACTATGTATATCGATGAAAAAGTGTGTCGAGAGACTAGACAAAGCATGGAGTGGTAAAAAGGTGAAGCGTGGATGCTAATAAGGAAAATTGTAAAAAGTGATGATGATAATGAACCTAGGGTAGAAGCACATGTGTATATGTTATGATGTACCTCTTGTTGATTTTGATGCATGTGATGATGTTATTATTGATGTTGTTGACTACTCGCTTCCCATACAAATGGACATGTAAAAGAGAAGTGAAAAGTAGTCAAATATGCATGTATATGTAAAAATTGCATAAGTAAAGTATGTAAAGATGCTAAAAATGAAAAATCACCATGTGCACTTGATCCATGATGAGAAAAGTGTGTACAAAGGATCATGTAGATGATTTTTATATATGATTTTTTTGGGCAATCTCACGCTAGTGTAGGGAGAAATGTCGATGTTGTCAACCAGCCTTTAACCGCTTCCTACTTGTGTAAAAAATAACTTCGAGATGGTGTGTATGTGCTAAGGAATGTTTTCCATTTAAAAGATGTTGTGTATGGAGTTCGTAGACTATGTTGAACTACCAATTTCTATGTAACTATTCCATACTCTTAGGTATCTAGGAAAGGCCTCTATGCCAATGACCCAAGTCCGATTTCGAGATCTTCCTAAAATTGAAACTTTCTTTGTATCTAGTATCTTGTGATGTGTAGAATGATGTATGTGGTGATTGATTCAAACAAATGATTCCCCCTCATTTGAGGGTATGGAACATCACTTAAGGAGTATTTGGCCCAAAAGAGGACCAATGTTTGTGCTAAAACTCTACCCTACTGAGGGCGAGATCTTAGCCAATCACACGGGGTTCATTAGCTAGGCAATATCCTTGCACGATCATTCATATAAAGGAAATTAAAATCCATAAGAACAATGCCAATATTTCGGTACACATTAGGGGTGAAAGGATTTAATTTATAAATATTTTGAATTAGATATCGGGGGTAGGTTAGAGAGGTGGGCCAAAGAAGGGATAATGTTAGTTTTTATATAAAACTAAAACATTCAAACCCTAGTTTTCAAAATGAAATACTCTAAAATTGAAAAAAATTGATGTTATAAAGTTAAATTATAATATCTTTTTTTCTAAGGAAATTTCAATTAAAATATTCTTAACCAAGAAATAATAACATGGTAGAAGCTAGGATTGAATATTTTTTTCAATAAAAATGATATTGTTTCACCATCTTAATTATCCAAATAACTATTGATAAATGATTAAAGATTAACATTGTGGTAATTGGTAATATGTATTCAATTAGTCTATACTCTTTCTTTAGATAAAAAATATATTAAGAAAATAATGATTGAGTGAGAAACATGATATATTTTCCGTTTGATATATTATGGTAGAAATAAAAGGGAAAATAAAATTGTAGTGGAAAAATGGTTTAGTAAGGTACATGCGAAAAAGGGGGTATTTTCATTCTAATAATATAATGGGAGGGGTATTATGAATTGAATAATTAGAGGAAAAAAATTGTATTAATGGTATTCTTTAATACCCTTGAACGAATGTCCTATACCATAATTTTACGAAGTGAACCCCTTGTGGTTGATTAACAACCTAAGTTGCTAATTCTCTTATTCTTGAAGATAACTCTATTTTTCTATGAGCTTACCTCTAGGTATTTTGGCTAGGGTAAATTTTAAGAGCCCCCTTAAAATAAACCATAGATATTACTTGGATAATTTCTAATAATGAATTTTTAAATCTTGGTGAATGCCTCAAATTGAAAGGAAATGTTGTCATTTGATAGAAAATGTCATTTGGTAGCATTATACTTTATGCTTTGGTAGTAAATTTCTATTTTTACATGTAATAAAGGAAATTTGAATATAAAAATTTGGTTATTAATCTAAACTCCAAGTGAATCAGCCCAAAATGTTAACTTTTACCCTAAAACTTTAGGCGAGAATAGCGAGTGACCTAACACCTAAAAATTAGCCAAATCCAAATTTTAAAAATGGAAATATTCATTAATTAACTAATATTAGTGACTAAAGTTTACACTAATTTTGGGTATTTTAAACTAACCTATGACAATGTTGTCATGCTAAATGTCTAGCATGCAAAATTAAAATTTTGAGTGATGACAACTAGGCCCACCATTTGAATACCTCTTCCTCGTTTATTGTGAACCCTTCCTCTATCATCCCATCAAAGTTACACAACACCTTTGGGTTTGTATCATCCCCATTATGGATAAGAGGAACATGATAACATGGTTCTCAAGTGTGTTTCATGTAAATGGGAATGGATCCATTTTGATTTCATAGTGATACTATGCTTTGAGGTGGAATAGTTCTCTCTAAAGCACTAAATTGACTATTTTAGCCATATTGTAGCATGAGGACATCCCTGAAAGGTGACTATAAATGATCAACCCATTCAAGAGTTGTAAAAGAGACTAATGAAGTTACACAAGGAAATTTAGCAAAAATACGAGGAGAAAATTGATGTTAGGAACAATTCAAGCAAAATCAAGTCATTTTGGGCACATGAAATGATGGATCCAACAGAGAAACTCACCTTTTTCTAAATATTATGGGATTTTTGTGAACAGTTGTTAGATTATAAATAGGAAATATAAAACTATTAAAATCCTCCAAATGATAGAAAAATCAATTTTTGTTTAAGTCTTCAATATCTTCTGTTATAGCTCAAATCATCGTTGCTTGTCCTTTGTGCTAAAAGGGTGAATGGTGCCATACGTAAAATTACATGCTAGATAAATTATTGAAATTTGTGGGAATGGATTTAGTAGATGATTTTGAGTTAAAATCATATAATATTTCACCTCTGTACTCCAAATTTCACTCACAGGGCAAAAAAAGCCTAGTCGCATGTTCTAATTTTACATTAAGATGAGGACATCTGAATCACTTAAATGTTTGCATGCATTTATAAAGGTTGTGTGTTCCCTTTTCACTTGTCCTAAGGTGAAAATGAATATATGGGACAAATATCACGGGTCTATAACATACAATGCACGAAAGGAAAACAAGACAATTATAATCCTCATATTTATTAACACTTCCAATAAATAAAATGTAGGAATTGAAGTAACATTTTATCCCTAAATCACCATAAGTTTATGGTTAGTATTCAAAAGCGGGTAAAAGCATATAACTATGTCCCACTTTGTTGCATTTTCTTGCACTTATTGAATTAATGTCAATGATGTTAAAGTATGGTTATTTTAGAAAGAGAGAATATGAAGAAAACTTGAAGGTTGTCAAGTTTAACATGAAAGACCTAGTTCTTCATTGAAGAGTGTTCAAGTGCATAGGAAGCCTATTTATGAGGCATGAAGAGAGATTAAGAATCATGAATGGTCATAATAATGTGAAGGCTATTTGTGCACTATGTCGGCATGGTAGTGAGGTGGAAAGAAACTCATTAGTTCTTTAGAGTCCACCTATAGGGGTAAATCCTCCATTCTAGGTCTGCACCTAGACCCCTCCTAAACCCTGCATGACCTAATGAGGCATGGTGATCAGTTGTAAGAGTTAAAATTCACATGTGAGCATGGATAAAGGTAAGGTGAGTTGTTCCAGGTATGATGATTTAGGTTGAAGCCATGGTTTGAAGGAAAAAGTAAGAAAATGAATTTTAGGCCTTATCGAGCTCACAAAATGAGGATTCAAAACATGATAAGAACTATTAGTTTCTCATATGCTTGTAAATACTATAAATGGGAGTATGATATGTTTAGGAGAGATGGGGAAGGGTTCTAGCTAAGAACTCTAGACACTTTGGTTTAGTATTATAAGTCCCATCCTTTTATGAACAATCATTAAAACCATAACTAGTCAAAAACCTCTATGAAAACCTAAGAAGGAATAAATAGGAAATATATTGTTAAAATATGATCAATATGGATTTAATTTCTTAGGAAACTTATTTTAGATTATAGTGGACTCTCCCATGTACGTCTAGGTGGTAGTTGTTATTCGGATGAGAGAGGAAATGTGTAGGTACATGCCTATTTTGTTCGAAGTTTTAGGTCTCAAAACTTTCATTGGAAAAGATAATTAAATGGATGAAAAAGGTTTTAGAGACCCATTATTCATGTCTATGGTGGGTTTTTGGACAAGTTCCAACATCTTAGTGTACTATGAGGTCATCAAAGTTGGGTAGTCAAAGACAGCCTAATGGAGAAAACCAAGCCTACTTAAAAAGATGAATTGATGATGATTGCAGAGTAGAGTGGTGGAATAAAGTGCATGGAATTTTTTTCTAGATCGTATATGAAATAATAATGCTTTGAAGAATATATGAGAGTCGGTATAGGTGGATAACAATTTATCACAAACTAACTTACATTTGACTCTATAAGAATGGGGTTATTGAGGTCATGTAATTGGCCTACAAGAACAATATTTCCCATTAGAATGGATGGTTTTACTTTATGAGAGTGTTTAGAGGTTATCATAGGACAATATAAATCCATAAAAATGAATATAATGTGTCCATGCAATTGTTTGAGATTAAGTTTATCATGACGTGTTTTTGAGGTATTTTGGGTAGTTTGTTCTTGAGAAGCTTTCATGGAATGAATTAAAGGTTCAAAACTAAACAATCATGGAGGATATTAGAAGATGTCATTTAAATAGTATTTGAAAGTTTTTTTAATGTTTGATAATGCTATGTGATCAAAGGAAATTCGTGGTGTGTCGTTAAGCATGTAGACCTAATAAAATTAGGTCTTCATAAGACCTACAGTGAAAAAGGCCTTATGGAGTTGTGGTAGACAAAAATAGGTTTATGTTGTGATAGAAAAAATGTTTATAAGATGATCTAAAAGATATTTTATGGCTGACCTAAGTGTTTTTAGGTGTTTATGGATTTTTGAAGGCTGATGTTTACATGCATATATCCATGTGAAGAATATGGTTGAGCGAAGAAACATAGTATGCAAATTTGAGGAGAGATCAAAGACTTATAGTTTTTGATGGAACAATAGAGAGTTCAAAAAATGATAATTTTTATAGAGATGGCTGAGTGACTTAGGGAGTTGGTGCTTCCTAAAACCTAGTTAAGTAGGTGCTTAAATGTTTTTTGGGTTGGTGTTACAAGTTGAGTGAGTGCTCAAATGAATTTAAAATTTTCAATCATTTATAGGAAAATAGACCATTTGTAGAGTTCCTAGTGGATTTTTTTCCTCTTGATGGTTTCCCACTTATATATGTGTGTTCTCTCTTGCTTTGTGTTTAGGTGGGTGGTTGCTTGTGCATTTTAATATCACTATGCTTTAAAATTTTAAATTGCATTATCTCCCCATCACCCACTTTAAGATTTGACCAATCTAAAATGTGGGAAGGATCAAATAAATCCTTTATAAATAATAAAACATGGAAAATACCATGCATCTTAGAGATAGAAGGAAGGAGATCCAACATGTAAGCCACGAAACTAATCATTTCAAGAATTTCAAAATGTCGAAAAAACTAATGGATAACATAAAATATTTTAAAAATGTAATAGAATTTTTTTGAGGTTCACCCTCAAAATACCATATCAACAATTTCAAAATATCGTGGAGTCCTCTTAAGGTTAGGATATATATTTTTTCTATATGACACTTCTTGAATTATTTGTCTTATGAGATAAAAATTTATCATAAGACTATAATTCTTCTATTTCTTAGATAGATATAATATCCATCCTATCCCAACAAATAAGGATCATGTACTACATTCCATGTAATTATTCAAAAGGGGCCATTTATATCGAAAAATGATAGGTATTATTATAAGTGAATTCCACTAAGTGAAGGTACTCTTCCCATTTTATTTGTCTATCCATAATGTACATTATTAACATTTCCTCAAGGACTTGATTTACCCTCTCGATTTTCCCATATATTTTAGGATAATAAGTACAAAATAAATGAAAATTGGAATCAAAGTATCGGTAATGGTTTTCCAAACCATCTAAATAAAGAATATGTCACTATAAAAATTATTACATCAGAAAGACCATGTAACTAGAAAATTTCCTCAACAAAATTTTGATACAACACTGGGAATCATCCTTAAGTTTTTCTAAATAAACTATTTAGCCTTGGCTAACTTGTCCATGAAGAAAAAAATATTATGGTGTAAAGGTAACCCAAAAATTAAATCCATAGAAATGATATACCACTTTTCATTAGGGATTTCATAGGGATACAAAAGTCCTCCTTGATGGAAATATTCATCTTTAACTCATGACATTCGAAACATCTAATGATAAACCTTCCTAATTCCTTAAATATTCAAGTCGATGGTTATATCCTTTTTAATACATGAGTCATTTTAATGACTTGTGGTGATAAAAATGAGGAGCTTCATGGAGTTAAAAACTTGTTTGTGTAACCTCTTGAAACTAACAAATAAATCCTTCCTTTGTATCTTTAAATTCTATCATGGTCAAAGGATATCCAATAAAATTTCATTCGGATTAATCTAAAATGAAATTTAAATTCCTAATTTTAATGCAAGATTGTAATAAATAAATCAATAACTAAACAAAATAATAAATATTCAAGAACACTAAGAAATATTGAAAACACAATTCAAAAGAGAGGGTAAGAAGCCTTAGCTGATTCGTAGTGAGATTTGGAATGTTCCAAAGCTTTGATCAGCTGAATAGAAAGGAAGAAGTGTTGCAATGTGAAGCTATGGAAAATGAAGATATGGAGGAACATGATAGATTGGGGCACTTGAAGAGGGACAAGGGTGTTTGAGGGTGCCCTAGACCTATTTCTAGGCATTTGGGTTTACGAAAATGCTAAAAAAACCTCCTCTAATGTGTCACAAGGTGTTCACCTATAGTCATGTTTGGTTTTTTTGAGGTCGCAAGAAGATCACCGAGGTTGCTGGAAACCAATGCAATACCTTAAAATAGACATAAAATCCTTAAAAATGAAATATGCAAAATGAGGGGTGGACTATCCTTAGCTACCACAATGATAGAATTACTGATTGAGAACTACATTATATCTCGATCCAATGTATTTATGTGTGTGTGTGGAATTATGCCCTAGTTTTCTCTTGTGCATGTCCCACTTGGAATAGTGAACAAGTAGCTAGATGTAGAATGTAGTAAATGTGTGCATGGAATATAATAAAATTCCCTCCTATGAAATGTGATGTAGAAAACCATCCCTTGTGTACATTTTTATGGATCTAAATGGATGCAATGGAGATATTAGATGCCTTGATAAATGCAATCGTAGGTGGTGATAGATAGTGTTTAATTGTTGGTCCAATATTTTTATTAGCGGTAAAAGAGGGTTAAGGGGACCTTACCTTTATAAAAGATGGAGAGAAAAACAAGAAATTGAGGATATAAAAATACCAAAGCATTTTCAAAGTGGCAGCGATAAACAAAAAAAAAAAAAAAAAATCAAACAAACACCAACAAAACACAAACTAGCAAAACTATCTCACCCATGTTGCCCTTTACTTTTAAATATTAGCTACATTTTTAAGGGGGAGATAGTTTCTTTATTTTATGACTCAAAAGTTTTCATTCTTTTTCCATATTCAGATTTACATTAAGAAAGTATTTTGGATAGGAATCAAAATTTGTGTGTGTTTTGCAAAGGTAATGGGATCCCGATAAGGCATCCATATCAGTATTTCTAACTTGTTACACTTCCTCCTCTTCTAGGTCCATAGATTTATAAGAATCTAATTCACAATCTTATGGATCATTTAAAACTAGATGACTAGGAATAGTGTTCTTCCACCAATAACTTCTAGTTGAGCCTATTTTCTAACCAAGTGACAATCTGATGCTAAATGAACAAGAGAAATGCAAGTTCTACATCTAAAGAGAAACACTTCATAATCAATATTTTGAGTTCAAGTTCTATCCTCAACTTTAAGTTCAATAGTGGCAGGAAAACCAACATAAGTATCCATATAAACCAAGATTCTATCATACATTGTGTGCTCAAAATATTTAGTTTTTGGATCAATAGCTAAAAATTTTCCTAAAGTGTTACCAATAATAGTTAAGAAACTACGTAAATAATTGGAGGTGTAATTATGGTTTAATCCATAGTGGTTTAACTTAGAAATTATGAAAACGGGTTAAACAAAGGGAACCATAGTTTCATCAAAAGAATATGGGATTTAAATTACCAAACTTTCCCAAAAATTGGATCCCTATGTAAAGCATTAACAACGCCATGATAAAAAAACCATGAGCACTAGGAAAGATATCTAGCCTACCTTCCAAGAAAGGTCCCCATTGCTTTGAAATACAGGCATGAAGCTACTGGTAGACCCAAGAAAATGTTGTTGAATCTTAGAACTAAACCATTCCTCTCAAAACCAGCTTTATATTGAATCACCTCTTCTAGAAAACTAATGAAGGAGTAGATTTATCATAGGTAATTGGCTTACTTTTCTTAGATACCGATACCTACCCCCTCATTGCATCCTTGAAAGACACTTTAGTAGGAGGATTATCACTCTACAAACTTGGCGAAGACTGAAATGGGGACAATTTTGTTACATGCCCTACTTCATCCTTAGGTAACAACTCATACCTAGCCGAGATTCCACAAACGGGTGCTCTTGAAACACAAATAGGTGTGCCATACAGATCGGGATGTAGGGGATCCCTAGTTCAAGGCTAAAGAGAATGTTCTTAGGTTAAAATTGGGTCAAAATCCCTCCTCTCAAGGATCCCTTAGAAAATGGTGTAGAAATAACAATGCTGCCATTATTCTCATCCCCTGTTGAATGGAGCAAAGCTCCAGATCTACCCAAAGCTCCAGGAACTACTACCAATGAAAATTTATTTCCATCCTCTTCATTAGAACCTATAGTAAAAAAATATGGGGCCAAATTCCATGGAAAAATCCATCCATCATTCTTTCCTTCGAGAACTCGGGGACAGATTTTCGTCATCCAAAAAAAGAACCATTATCGAAAAAAATGTGTGCAAATTAGAAGGGGTACCATTTGTAACTATTTCCAAACTAGATTCAGAAGAACAAGGCCCCACTACCATTCTCCCACCATCCTTGAAACTACTGCCACATCCCGTGTCAAATTCTAGAAGGCAAAAATAATTAGGGCTAGTGTGGAAATACTCATCAGGAGCACTCATTTTTCGAAGTATAGAAAGTATAGTTGTGGGAAACAAAATACGTGCTTGGTCCCTTATTATTATCACATAAATTTCAATTTATATGATTTGTTCACTTAAATTTCATAATTAACCCTGAAAGGGTTGACTACCAAAAAGATAAGATGTTGAAATGGCTAGAAAGGACCCAAAAAATGAGAGTAAAGTAAAAGTGGATTAGAGCACCCATAGGAGACAAGGAAACTTGGTGCTGGTGTCCGGGTGGGCACTAATATCCAGGATGCAAAATACCAAAGAGTGAAAAGACATCTTGAGAAAGTAAAGGTAAAATACTAAAAGTAGTAAGATAAAGAAAAGAAAGGTGGCAAAAGACATGGGTTGATTAATACTTTTATTACTTAGGAATCATATGAATAGTGGTATGTGATCAATACTAGATAATTACCCAAAGTGTGTGATTGTGTGTCTACATTTACCCCCACATTATATTGGTGAGTGGGTAGCTCAAGAATATAAAGAAGATAGAGAGGTATACTTGATAACTATGTAGATCAATGATGAAAGCATACGAGGGACTAGAAAAAGCATGTAGTGGTAAAAGGTGAAGCATGGATGCTAAGGAGGAAATGTGTAAAAAGTGATGATGATAATGAACCTAGGGTGGAAGCGCATGTGTAGATGTTATGATGTACATATTGTTTATTTTGACATGTGTGATGATGTTATTGTCTACTACTTCTCATACAGATGAACATGCAAAAGAGAAGATGAAAAGTAGTCAAATATGTGTGTATATGTAAAAATATCATAAGTAAAGTATGTGAAGATGTTGAAAATGAAAAATTAACATGTGCACCTGATCCATGATGAGAAAAGGGTGTAGAAAGGATCATGTAGATGATGTTGATATATGAGGTTTTGGGAAATCTCAAGCCAATGTAATAAGTGTAGGGATAATCGTCTGCTATCATCAACCAATCTTTAATGCTTCTTGCTATGTAAAAACCACTTGAGATGGTGTGTATGTGCTAAGGACTGTTTTCCCTTTAAAAGATGTTGTGTATGGAGTTCAAAGTAGGCTGTGTTGAACTACCAATTTCTATGTAACTAATCCCTAGTCTTAGGTATCTAGGAAAGGCCGCTATGCCATTGACCCAAGTCGATTTTGAGATCTTTCTTAAATTGAAACTTTCTTTGTCATGGTAACATAATGTGTAGAATGTCAGTATGGGGTGATTGATTCACAAAAATGATGCCCCCTCATTTGGGGTAAATGCAATGTCACTTTGAAAGAGTATGTAGCCCAAAAAGGACAAATGTTTGTGCTAAAACCGTGCCCTATAGGGGGAGATGTTAGCGAATCACATGGGTGTTCATTATCTAGGCAATATCCTTGCACGGTCATTCATATTAAGGAAATTAAAATTGATAATAGTAATGTTAATATACCAAAGTGCACATTAGGGATTAAAAGGGTTTAATTTATAAATATTTTGAATTAGACATTGGCGGTATGTTAGAGAGGTGGGCCAAAGGAGAGATAGGGTTATTTTTATATAAAACTAAAACATTTGAACACTAGTTTTTAAAATGAAATACTTGAAAATTACAAAATAATTGTTGTTATAAAGTTAAATTATAATATCTTTTTTCTAAGGAAATTTCAATCAAGAGATTCTTAACTAAGAAATAATAATATGGTAGAAGCTAGGATTGAGTATGTTTTTCAATAATAATGATATTATTTCACCATCTTAATTATTCAAATAACTATTGATAAATTATTAAAGATTAACATTATGGTAATTGGTAATATGTATTGAATTAGTCTATACTCTATCTTTAGAGAAAAAAATGTATTATGAAAATAATGATTGAGTGAGAAACATGATATAGTTTGATATATTACGGTAGAAATAAAAGGGGAAAATAAAATTGTAGTGGAAAACATGTACATAAAATGTTTTGGTATGTTTTGTACCTTTATAAACATGTATTTTTAGTTTCATTGATTTTCTAAAGGTAATAGCCACAAAACCGTACACATTCATGAAATTCCACAAAATAAAATGAAAATAAAATTGTAGTGGAAAAATGGTTGTGTTTAGAGTTTTGTAGAATAAACATGTATTTTTAGTTTCATTGATTTTCTAAAGGTAATTTACACATTCATGAAAAAAAATAATGAAATGGTTTGTTTAGAGTGTAAATACATGTACATTTAAAAAAATTTGGTAAAAATATGGTCTTTTTCTTAATTTTATTCATACGTTGTTACTTATGTTATAAAAGAGGAATGACTGTCCCAGGGTGGTTTTTTAAAATGAAAAATTATTTTTTCACCATGAAATTTTAGATTTATTTTAAAGATTTGAATTTTGAGGTCTGTCAAACTTTCATATTTTTTTGAGTTATATTTTTTTAATTAATTATTTAGTAAACCTATTTTCAAATAAATAGTGTACATATGTCTATGATAATAAATTTTAAAATTTATATCAAAATTGAGTTTTTGTTTTTTCACAGGTACGAAGAAGACTCCAACAAATAGTAAGTTTATGTTTTTTATTTTTTTTGATATATTCTACTATTTTTCAAATTTGGTTGATTGTGTACCATTGATTGTCCTAAAATACCATATGTTACTAAAAATTGAAAAAATAAATAACAAAACAAATTTAAAAAAAATAAAAAATTTCATTTTTAGAAAGCTAATAAAAATCTGAATTTTGTGTCAATTTTTGTAATTTTACTAGTTTGCTTACCATAATTACGTGGCACCTAAGTGGCGATTTTGGCTTACAACTATCCTCCAAAAGGATTTTCCACCAAAATGCTCCACTTAGGTGCCACATAAGTGCCCACTCACGGAGCTTCACGTGAACACCCCATGTGCCACCAAAGCACCACCATTCGTTCATTTTTAATGTTTTAAATTTAGTGTTTTACGTTTTTTTGTTTTAAACTAACTTTTTTAAACCAAAAATATGTAATATGTTATTATATTTTTTAAAAAATATTTTTTATTATTTATATATAATAAAATTGTCTTTAAAGCATATAGTTATTTTATTTAAAAAATATTATAAAACTAAATAATTGTATATTAAATATAAATTCTATTAAAATTAGAAAAGTTGTTTTAAAGTTATAAAAAACTAAAATTAAAAATAACCTAATTTCTATTGAGATTTGTATATAAATAGAGTTGCATGCACATATAGTTTTGTATCAAGTTTACTCTTAGAAATTCAGATCTATCACGATTTATGTGTGCAGGTGAAAATTATTGAAGTGGATGAATCATGGGAAATGCAAAGAATAAGAAACGAAATTATACCGAGGAAGAAAATGCAAAGAATAATGCTAGAAGATCTGTTTGTAGGAAGGCACAAGAGAGAGAGAGAAGACACAACAAGTGAAAGACAAGGCTACAAAAATTGGTACATATGTATAGAAACCCTTGATAGATCGTAATTTTTTTTTTAGTTCTAAGGTAAATATGATAATATGTTTTTTAGATTGGGTAAAGGCAAGGGTTTTGATAGGATCCCATAACCTAAAACAATAGAAATAATACATGTGAAAATAAAATCATTTGACATAAGAATGATGTCAAAAACAACTAAAAAAATAGTAATGGTTATATCATAGAGAACACAATCATCATATGTTTCCTTTAAACTTATAATGACATCCTCTAATTTGTCTATGTAGAGAATAGAAAAAGTAGGAGAAATTGGACAACCATGTTTAATACTAATGATGATATTGATATCTTGTGTAAAACCAGTATGATTTCGGACCTGTCCAACCACCTTCTCATCAAGTGTCATCACAAGAATACTCAAATGCCTTGGAATATGTAGATCTCAAAGATGTTGGATTAGAATCTATTTGGGAATTCATATTGTTAAATTCCTTCCAACAATGATCAACAAAACAACAATAAACCTTACACGTATTTGGTTTTTCTTCTTTGATTATAACCCTAAGTACCAATATATGGTATATTATATAGTGATTCTACTTAAAACCAATTTTCCTTATTTCTCTAAGTTTCTTGAACTTGCCCTTAGAAATATTTGAAATTGGATTGAAGTGCATTAATCTCGTGGGTGGGTCACTTGGTAATAAATGTTCAAAACATTTGTTATCATGGGATTCCAAATATTACCCCTTATTTTACGATTGACCACTACATCCTCCCATTCTAGAGGGGGCCTTTTACACTACTACACATATTTCTACCAATACTATGATACAAAAGCTATACATAAAAATTACCCCCTATACAATTGCACATGGTATGTGTCATCTTAACAAGGTTAACCCCCCCAAGTGATTAATCTAGGGGATATATTTGATGGTCTACCATACCTTTCATTAAAAAAATTGTTACGATTTACTCTCTAATATTGACCTTCACGTGATAGTTGATTTTGAATTTCGAGAGTCATTTTTTTAGTTTATATAATATATGTCGTGTATTGGATTAATAATGATCTCATATAGGTGTACATTGACAAAATTTAAATATAAGGTTGTACATAATATGACATTTGAAAATAATTTTTGTTATGAAATTTATAACGATGTGGTTTTTAGATTGATTATGGCCTTAAGAATAAAATTAGTTTTTCATATTAAGATTATGACAAGTTTACTCTTACAAATTCATATCTATCTAGATTTTTGAATATAAATGAAATATTTCAAAACATCATGTTTGAAAAAAATGTAGTCTATGTTGAATAATATCACAGTTGTACACCTGATAGGGAACTTGGTTTTGGTTTCTTCAATATTCTCTGTCACCCTATTTTATGGTCTCCTCCTAAGGCTAGGGTAGTTAAGTTCAATTTTGATGGTGCCTCTTAAGGAATCCATGAGCTAGTTGGTTTTGGTGGTGACTTTCAAAATCATGTGGGTCATCCTCATCTAATTTATTCTCTAAACATAGGCTCTAACAACAATAATGTTACATAAGATAAATTATTTTTTAAGGCGCCTAATTTACACTTTTGAAATGATGAGGGTGAATTGTAATTGAAGATGATTCCTACATAATCATCAATGCTTGGACAATAGGAGAAACGTGAATGGAATATTAAAATAATTTTGGATGAAATAAGTATGCTCAAAGTTTGAGATGATTGAGTTTATAGATCAGAAGAGATGGTAATAGAGTTATTGAATATGTTGTTAATAGTGGAATTAGGTTTAAAAATCACAATTTATAGGAAAACATTTTCTAGGAGTCACCCCTTCAAAAGGATTTACATACTCTACTTGTGTGGGATGCTTCCCACCACAATTAAGTAAGATCCTTTCATGGGTATGTCTCTTGGACCCGATTCCTCAACCTTTCCCTAGTCAAAAGACTTAGTTTTGCTCCCTTAACCCTCTTTTCGGAGCTCGTTATGAGTAACTGAGATATATAGTGCCAATTATAAAAAGGTAAAGGTATTAATGGACATGTGACATATGAGAGAAACGTCTCCACATTTTTTATGGTCTCTTGCCTCACATGAGCAACACCATCACCCAATCGTGATTTACGTTACCACCACAATTGTGCATATTGGGTATAAAATTTGTGGTAGAGCTTGGTAGCATTCTAAAGAGGACATCATTTTGAATTGGACAATGCAAGTATGTATTCTTCTACACTCTCTCTTCCCTATTGAGCTCGTAATTAAATTATTAGTGATGTTTACTCAATCTTTTAAATATAGTAAGATTTTTGGGTTTTATGTGTTGAAAGTTTTTGGTCTAGGTTTGATTTGCATTTTGTCCAATTATACCCTTATGTGTCAGTGCACACATGAACCTCAAATTTTCTTGCATATGTATTATTGAGCCTATAAAAATTTTTAATTCATTCAGCCTAATTTTTTTTAATTCATTCAAAGGTTAATCCACTTTCTTGTGATTAAGTCTTGTCTAAGAACCATGAGCATGGTGAAAATTGAGAAAACTTATATCATAGATCATTTTGTGAGAATGATTAAGTATGATGCATAGCACAAGAGATCCTAGTCGAATTAAATATTAGGCTTGTACCATGTGTCATCTTAACACCAAATATATAAAATTATATATAGCTATAATATATATATATATATATATATATATATATATAGTAGATTTCAAGAAGGACCTCATGAAGCTATTTAAATACAATTATTTTGGTCAACTTAATATTCTTGTTTACTAGATAGTAAGCTAATTTTCTAGATATTAAATTGTTTACTAGCTTGGTTAGTAATGGTGTAATCACATTTGTATGTTATTTTTTTTTTTTTGCAAATTTTGGTGTAATCACATGTATATGTTTATGGATACGAGATCATGATGCACAACATTATGTTGAAGTGATAACAAAATTTATGGAATTACTTCCCAAGAAAAATGTGAAACACTTGGTGAAGATGGATTTACAAAAATTAAAAGAATTTTCCCAACAAGAACCATTATCATGAAAGAAAACAACAAAAAGTGTAGAGATAATATATGGTGAATTTGTTAATTTGACTACAATTGCTAGAGCACATTTGTTGGTTACATTCTTGAATCATGTTGATATGAAGGAAACATTAGAATTTTGGGTGTTTATTTTGGATGAAAAATTCAAAACATATGGAAGAAGAATTTTTGCGAATGTGTCTAAAGGAATAAGTTCATTGGGTACAAAAACTAGGTCTACTGATAAGAGTATTTCTTGTAGAGAAATATTAACTTTAGTTGTAAGTGAAGATACAAAAAAGAATCGTCATGTTACCACCATTGCCAAGGCATTGGGTTTATCTAGAAATATGGTCAATAAGTATGCAAAGAGGAGGAAGACATTGGATGACTCTACTATGGAAGGAAATTGGGCACTAATGTGTAGAAATCCATGTTCTGATAAAATAGAGGATAATATTGTGAAGATAGTTTCTGATTTTTGGAATGAGAGGACTTGTCCTTCTCCGAATGTGAGGGATGTTTTAAAACACAAGATAAATCACAATAACTATGATGAACATATAAAACATTGTCTTGAAATAACTCAACATGAGATGTACATAAAGTTTACAAAAGAAAATCCAGATGTTAAGATTGGACAACGAATGTTTGAAAATTTGAAGCCTTGGTATGTGTGAGCTGATAAAGTCCTTGACACATGTTTTTTCCACTATCACGTTGAGTTTGATTATCACTATTAGGTACAATTTTTTTTTATGTCATATGTATGTATGTATGTATGTATATGTATATGTATGTATGTATGTATGTATGTATGTATGTATGTATGTATGTATGTATATATATATATATATATATATATATATATATATATATATATATATATTGAGGTGTGCTTTCATTTATATCTATATATTTGAAATTTGATTAAATATCATTTTTGAGATGTGATTTAAAATTAATGTATTTCAAAATCTATGTTTTTTTAGGTGTATAAAAATTTATGGGAAGCATCAAATGGCCCTTAAAATGCCCCACCTACACGTGTTAGTGAATTCATAACTTCAATTCTTTTCACAATATCCGATGATCACGTTGATGATTGTATGACTTACATCAAAGGTGTCTGTGACAAGTGTGGGGACTTCAAATTATTGCAAAAAACAAATGAATATTTGGACATAGTTCAAATGGTCACTTGTAAGAGGTGATTAATAAATCAATAAATAAATATCTATTTATAAATATGTTTTTAAATTTTTATGTACGGATTTTATTTTGATTTTTATGTTTATTGCAAATGAATATGACAATTTGTCCATTGTGAATTGATTTTGTAGGCTCAAATACATAAAATATTCAACAAGGATTGGAAAAGATGAAACCAGGTTGGATTTGGTAGAAGAGGAAATCCCAATTGCTACATTCATGCAAAGTTTCCGAAGTTTAATTAGTCCGTACATCAAACATTCTCACTATGCAAAGTGGAAGGCTACACAATTCAAGACTAATAGAGACACATTCCCTATTGGTTCCATATTGTCCGTGGTTGATTTTGTTGAGAATTACTCATTTTATCATCAAAAATAAATTCAGACATAGTATTATCATACTGACCAGGTTACTATCATGGTTCAATAATTTTATAGGCATGCACAATTGGATTTGGATGGGGTTGAAAGTACATATGTGAAGTGAATGATCAAGAAGGATTATCACTTATATATAAGTGATGACAAGGAACATGACACCCACTTTGTGCAACATTGTTTTGGTTTGTTCTTTCAATATCTTCATTAACGAGGATTACAAATAGATCAAATTTTTTTGGGCAGATGGTTGCGCATCACAATTAAAATCCTCTCACCCTTTATTTGCACTCAGTTGTTATCATCGCCATCAAAAATACCTCATTTATGGAATTTTTTTGAGAGTGGTCATGGGAAGGGAGAACACGATGGTGTAGGTGCATGCATCAAATGTCCTCTAAAGAAACAAATCTTTGATTAGGAGGGATATTGATTGATTGATGCCCACACTGTTGTTGAATGGTGTAAGAAAATTTTTTTTGCGTTTCGGCAGGATTCAACATCGCATGCTTCAACCCCACACAGAGTATTTTGGGAGATAACAGGTACATGCACATTTAAAACATAGATATGTAGATCTTGATGTGATTTATTAAGTTCTACAAGTTACAAACTTTAAAATTTTTATTCTGAATTTTGATGTTTGTTTTAAACTTTATTGATCTTTTGAGCATGATTAATTGAAGGTATTGATCGAAGGAAAAATATGGATGTGAAAGGATTCCCAATTCTAGGTCTTTGCACTCTTTGATGACTATGGATAGTAATAACTGGACAATTTGTATAAGAGATTATTCTTGTTTTTGTTATGAATGCATGAAAAAATCATATTCAGAGTGCAATAGTAAAAACATGGGTATGTAGGTGAGTGGAAGCAAGTTCCTTTAGTTGCAGATGACACATATGGATCATATCATGATGATAGTTTTGAAGATGTTCCATTAATTTCAACGGATTATGACCACATATCTAGACTAGTTAAACAAGGTATGTTTTATTTAAAAGGATTGTATAATTTGATAATTGAATATATATGTATAGTTTATACTATACATGGATCAATGTATAATTTATACTATACATGGATCATTGAATGTTTCTTTGCATTTTGTTGTAGGTGATGTATTTGCAGTCATTGCTAAAGAAGACAATATTGAGAAAGTGGAGTACTACTTGTTGCGTTGCACAGAAGAGAGAACAAAGCTAACATGTGAAATAACAAGTGAGGAGACAACATTTTATACTGGCTTGGTTGTAGTGTAGGGAACATACTTACAATAAGTGAAAGCCCTCCAAAGTGGGATTCACTTTGTTGATTATAAACTAGAAAATAGGTGTATCATTACACCCATCACATAGCTGATATAGGGTTACAATTGCATCAGGTGAAGACTAAAACTGGTCAACGCAAAAATGGAGACTAGATGTAGAAGACCATGAAATTTTTTTACAGGTCATTGAACAACAAGCAGAGCCACTTGGTATTATATAGAAGGACCTAGAATATTATATATTCATGTCTTCCAGAATAATTTTTTATCTATTTTTTTGTCATTTTGCATACATATTTGACAACTTTCTTGCTATGATATTAACGATGGGTTCATTAATGATGTAATTTTGTTCCCTAGTATCTCCAAAAATATTCTTTCCATATATATCAATGTTTATATATATATAAAAATGAGTTTTAAAAACTTAGTGTTAGGTCTACCTAACATGTCTTGTATTGATGGTGTTTTTAGATATTGTGTACATGTAAAATGACATTAATCGCCATTTTTCAAAAATTGAGTTGATGATTTCTTCGCTCGTGGATGGATGTAAAGAAATGGATATTAATTTATATATTATTTTTTCCTCATTTTAGTTTCTCTTTTCCGGCATCTTTTATAACAATTTGAAATAAGTTCTTAGTGTCAATAAATATAACTTGAATCATTTAAAATTTCATGTGAGAAAAATGATAGACAATTAAATTTTGATATAGACAATAAAGAACTACATGACTCAAGGTATTGAAAGATATTATGACTCAAGGTTACCATTTGAGTGTCCTAAAAAATGTACCAATGGTGGTAGAAATGTGAGTGAACAAATTACAAATGCAGATGAAGACTTATTACTATAGAGTTTTAGAGAGATAGTTTAATACTAACAAAACTTTGAAAATATTTGACAAGTGCATAAGTAAAGAAGCATTCACTAAGCCATGGAATGTTTAATGTAACATAAAGTATTACTAAATTACCTAAGCATCAAATGATTCAATATAGAATTTTAACGAAGTTTACAATGTTATATCACAAAAATGAAGGGTATTTAATATCTTATCTATCATTATACCTATTATGATATCATCAAGAGACAAAAATGAAAGATAAGGGGGTGTCTTATATTCACATCCATAATTGTAAATATACACTGGAACTCATAAAAATATAATAATAATACACGTGTCTAAGACATATATCAAAATATAATAATCATGTCTAGAATGAGTATGAGTATATATACATGTCTAAAATATCTAAAATCATGTCTAATGAGTATATACATGTCTAAAATATCTAAAATCATGTCTAAAATGTCTAAAATCTATAAAATATCACTGAAGTCTCCTCCATGCACTAGGGCGAGTGCCAGACCCCTCACTACGCTCTGCTGCACCCTGCATGTTAAAAAAATGGAATATACACGTCATAAACTATATATAACATGTATCATATATTAAAATATATAAGCAAAATTTTACAAAAATTTATTGATTAATTCCATACATCATATAACAGATATGTACAATTGATTACACCAGTATTTGTCCCTAGGCAGATGTTGGGAGAATCTACGCTATGTGTAGATCTTTGTCCCGTAGATCCCTGTGAAACAAAATAAATAAAATTTAAGAAGTTGATAAATAATTTTTTTGAATAAAGTTCATTAATTTCTTACATTTCAATTTATATTAAATATTAATTCTATTAAAACACATGTATCTATACCTCTGCGGAATGCATCTCCAAATGTATGGGATTGTCATCCATGACCTCAACACCAAAAAATAGGTCACCAAGTGATCCAAGTTGACTCAGGCCCGGAACATCAAGATCTATGTTGTGCTCAGTTAAGAGATGTGTGTATTTCACACGGTAGATGGTGTGGGCTGTGAAGCTCCACACACTAGAGCAGAAGCCTAAACACAAAAGTATATGTTTAATTTTAATATTAATAAATTGTAAAGTAATGATGAAATAAAATAAATTTTAATTATATTAAAGGTTTAATTTTCACACACCGGAATAGAAATGTGCTGAACATCAGGTGTGATGATCCCAACAACATGAAATCTAATTGTAGCAGTGGAAGTAGTACCTTGACTAGAAGATACACTACCACTCGCTCTATAAAATCTAAAACCCTTGATAGTGGAATGTTACAATGCCGTGAAATCACCTCATATGCATGCAACAAGTCAAGCAACCATGATGCGTCCTAGACGACATGTATGAGCGGGATCTGTAACCACCTCAAAGTCATTTGAGGAAATCAAAGATGCACAAGCGTATACCTGATGCACGTATCACCGCTCGCTACTAAGCATCTCCACTACTAGTATCACATCTCTCGAAGGTACCGACCCACATGGTCGAAGAGATCAATTGGGTCTCGCAAGAAATGCCAACAAGACCCTCGATAAGCAACCTCATGTGCGGTCATATAACAACAAAAAGGTGCTGACATCCCGAAAGCCTAATAAGAATAGTTGTGGCCTTGGTACAAGCTTCCATGTCAACAACCGCAGGAGCTCCCTCCTTTCTATATGCCTCCCGTGGCTAATACGACCACGCCCTTCCCCAAATAACTAAGGATGCCTAAATAGTTCACCTTTAGGTTTAGGTGAACCTCAACATGTAGCATCATTATGAAGTATAACGGTAATTGGTCATTATTCAAAAATTGGCCTTGAGAGGCCACAAATCTAGGATAAATCAAAGGGGAACATAGGGGACATGAACATTTGTTTACGTAATATGCCCTTACTTTTCGTTTGTCTACATAAAATACAACAAGACCTCTTAACGACTTCCTTATCGGAAAGTCGTAATGTAATCTCATTATAACGTATACATCTCCGAGACACTTGATTTTAATCAATCCATAATTTTTTTATTGACTTAATCAAATGGGTTATATGTTTTCAAACTTGTCTCTATTCTATGAAGATAAACCAATATTTTTCACAATGGGATTTATCGCCCAACCGTAGTTGGATTCTAGAGAATAGATTGCAATGTTTCAATCTCTAAATCGTTCCTCTAAAATTAATTAGGAGCGGAAGAAGCCATGACTGTAAAAATATGAAAGTAAAATTCAATTAATAGTACTTTTAATGAATTTTTTTTCCTAAGATATTCTCCTATTTTAATGAAAATAGAAATATGATTTTCAAGCTTCAATGCAAATAATTTAGAAAATAAGAAATTACATATATCTTATAAGTCAGTCATGCATGAGTGTATGGATCGCATAGATTTAATGGAACTAAAGGAGGAATTATCTAGAATGTAACATGCAGTTTTTATAAGTCAACCATGCATGAATTTAAGGATTTAAAATCTTTAATACAATGTACAATGGACTCCACCATATCCATATAAAATTATAATATGGGATCCACCTTATTTACAAAAAATTATAGGTTGGGCACCTCCTTCATCGTAGAATCAACCACATTGTAACACTATTCAACCTTAAGGACCATACATGGGATACCATAATTATAATTAGAGCTAGAACACTCCATAGATGTCAAGTGTAATATGTAACATGGGGATACCAAGGTGGTTACTAGTAAATAATAATAGAGCCTCAACCCCAAATGTGGTAGTATTATACCTTTATTGAGAGACAAATCACATTTTACAAAATTTCCCATCTAATCAAATGCAAGAAACATATTGCACATATCGTAGAGTTCGTACACAACATCACACAATAAATTTTGGTGCACCTAATTAGGATACCGTACGTACCAAAATTGTAAGGATCTGTATCTTGCAGGAACGTGTAATAAATGCCCCAATGATGATACAGGTCTCTTCGCAAGGTGTTTGGGATCCAGAGAAGCTTTACGGATATGCGTTAACATCCCGCATGCCCCGCTTAGCCCCCGCGTGCTTTGTTTTCCCTTTTTCCCTCTTTTCTTGGCTTTTGGTCTTCTTGAAACCGCCGCCCGAAGGGCGGGGAAACCGCCGCCCCCAAGGGCGGCCCAGAACCGCCACCCCGAAGCAGGTGGCGGCGGTCCTTTACGCATTTTCCAGAACGTTCTTTTGACGGAACGCACGCAAAGTTCAACACTTCACCAGCTTTTCTTGCCGACTTGAGCATGCATTTATGTTTTTGGTCCCCTGGAATAGTGTTTTTCCTTTGTTTATTGTTTAGGAGTTCAGTTTGGTTTTGATCTTTGGGTGTTTGAATTCCTATAAATGCATGGTTTGTGCACATGCAAATGGCCCCTCATTCTTGTTTCAAACTCACCATTTTCAGTAGTTCAGTCTTCTAGTTTGCTTAAGTTTGATAGTTTAAATCCTTTACATGCTTGGTTGCATTACTCAGCTATTGGTAAGCCACAGATCCAACTTGTGCAAACAGTATTATTGTTTTGGAGTAGAATAGTTTAGGCAGCCATTAAAGTTGCAGGTTTTGCTCTTCATACAGACTAGTTTCAGGTTCTGGATGCTTTTGTTGCATGATTCGCAGTAGACCCCGCTAGGAATTGCATAGGCCAAGCTCTGTACTCTTGCGCTATCCCTCTCCTATCCGCATTCTATTTTGTCTGCATTCTGAAGGCTGTCCATTGATCCAAATATCTATTCCTGTTGATGCAAGCATTACACACTTTTCTGGATTCACGTGAGCACAAAGAACGAAGAGATCATACTGAGGGGACAAGAACACACACACCGTCGGATTCGCCACTGTTCTGCGAAATCCAGGTTCCATCTTTCAAAGTTTTAGTTAGAACTTATCAAATAAAGTAGTTAATCGCTTTATTTCAGTTATTTCCATTCTCGATATTGCCAGGGAAGTTGTGGGGATTGATAGTTTCTGAGAAACTATGATTCATTCCTCACTTCTGAGGTAGGATCGAGAATCTTGCAAATAGATTAGTTATTTCATTGTTTAGAATAGATATACAAAAAATTACATGTGCAAATAGCTACACTCGGCTATTTTGTTTGTTTTACGTTATTAGTTTAGTTATCAATTCTAAATATTTTAAATAATGCTTTCTTATAAATTGCCAGAAAATACAAAAAGAAATTATATATGCTAGAAGTGTACTTAGATTTTACTTTATTATAGTTTGTTTCATTACTGCTTTTTGCATGACAATTACGGGACCTAGGGAGCCCAGGGAATACATTTTCGAGCCAATTGTGCCCCAACCCAATATCGTAGTGGAAATAACTCGACATTGACCAAAACCTTAGGATACAAGTCTTCCAAACAACAAAGAGACTTCCAACAGTCAGTCACGGTTGAGAGGGTTAAACATAGAAGATAACCAAGCACACACATTTTGGTCAAATCAGCCAAACTACAGGTTATCCTAGAAAACATCCGCATGACTGTAGAAGGATTTGAAAGAGAACAAATATTCGGGTGCGATCCTTTAGTTCCACAGCCAGACGCTAGAGACACCCTCGTAGATATAGATACCAGCTTAAGAATTCAAGTGGCTAGAACACCTGTGAGGTATTCTGAGAAAATCGCACAATTGCTGATTCTAAACGTAGAGGCCGAGAAAGCATACGACATCGGATACTAGGGATTAGGACTTGATCTCGCGTATGACCATAACAGGACCGCAACAACCAAGAGTCTACGGTTGTGATCCACAAATCCCACAGCCTAACGAATCCATAAGAGAATTAGACATAGACACTGGCCTACGCACATTAGTATTTCAGTCTACTCCGATTCCACCTATCATCATTCAACAGTTATCCCTACTAGACACAACAGCTAACGAAGCTAGAGAATTTTGGACTAGGCCAGAGAATCGTCCATAGAGTTGACTATATTCACCATATGACCCTATCAGGAGAAATACACGAAACCATCCCGGGTCATTTTCCACGCATCCCACAACCCATAGATCGAATCACGCCAGAGCTCGATATTGATTGGAGCCTTCGAGTAGTCATCCTGGCTGATCGATCTATCACACCGGTCCAGGTTAGAAGGGCCTTCTTTGCCTTAGATTCGCAGATTCCATTAGTGCGTGTCGAAGATATTAGATTGCCTAACTAGTCTATCCGTATACTACCTGTATTCCATCCCCACCGGCTGTCTCGGCACGACCTCGGGAGGTCGGGTACGCGGAAGAGTCGCTTGTAGATTCCCACGCTCGCTTGTTGCTTTTCACCCTTTTCACAGCAGCCTTCACCAACAAAATTGGTGAACCCGACGTGAACCTTACAATTGCTTCACCTTCTCTCTGAGAAGTTTCATCTTATCCAAATCACCTTCGCTCCTTCCCATTATTCTGCGGGTATTCATATACCCCCCGAATATGTCGGGATTCGATGCATATGGAAGACCCCTCCTGGGTCTCGAGGCATACTATGCCCAACAGAATAGGCAGTCATCACCCTCACTCTCAATGTGGGGTGACAACTATTCAACTAATCAGTTGTCAACGCAAACGCCAAGGACTAGATATAATTCGTCCTTCCAAGCAGAGGGGTTGGAGCAACTCGCTCAAACACAAACAGAGCCTTCAGGCTCAAACAATATGACATTGACTGGAGAATCTGCTTCATCTCCTCAGGTGTTACTTAGACCACATATTAGCAGACAATCAGATCCATACTCAGTTCTAGATGACGAGTACTCAATACGTTATCCTAGGAGTGAACAACGCTCTCAAGGCATGTACCCACCTGTAGGAATTTTGCAAATACAGCCCGAGTTCTCTCCTCAAGAAAATACCTCTATGCCATCACGTATAGAAAATACTCTCAGAGATGCTTGGCAGGATAGTGATCAGTTCATAGCAGGATATCACATACCTCCGCAAAGCCATGTTATACAACAAACGCCACCAAGGCACGATATCGTGACTTCACCAAACGAAGTCATTTCAACTCTAATAGAAAAGGTTAGAGGATTAGAACTTGCCCAAGCAAGTCAAAATTCGAGATTCATACAAACAGGGAGTTCCAATCCTCCGCACCATCCTAGCCAAGTAGATCTCCTCACAGGAGTAGGCACGTTAGGTATGACTCCTCAGTATTCACAACAAGTGCCAACTAGACCCACTATCGCTAGCACTGTTCCTCCTGGTCCAGTACAGAGCAATCCATTCCTGGATAGTACCCCTTCGTACTTAAACATGTACTCCAAATCACCACAAGGGGATATGTACTCATCCCCGACATGTTTACTCAAATGCAGGGATTGCCTTATGCCCCTGCCAACGCGTACGTTACGCCATATCAACAACCCGTTCCGCCACCGCCTCCTCAACAGGCACCATCAATGGTTGAGACGTATGCGATAGGGACTTATTCAGAATATTTAAAGGAGCCCTTAGATTTCGCCATACGAAGCGTTATGCTTCCAAGGCCTCTTCCCGATTTGCCCAAATACAAAGGAGAAGGAGATCCGAATGCGCATATCAAAGCTTACGCTACAGCCATTCGAGAATTACTCCCATGGGATGGGGTTGTTGCTAAAATATTCCCCAAAACGCTGGAAGGCATTGCCCTCGATTGGTATTACAGAATACCCGAGGCTTCCATACATTCATTCAAACAACTCGTGTCTGAGTTCATCAAAGCCTTCGACATGAACAAACTATTAAGGACAGGAATCAGGGAGTTCTTGCACATCAAGCAAGAACATAACGAGTCTGTCGCCCATTTCATCCAAAGGTGGCGCACAGTCCTTTATTCCTCGGCAAGCGCTCCAAACATGGATCAGATGGAGCTATGCGATTTATTCCTTCATTCTCTTAGCAGAGAAGTGAAGGAAGAAGTCCAGAAGTTCCCACTAAGGACTTATGACGAAGTACTTGAGAGCGCTCTCTAATAGACCAGAAGCAATAGATAGTGGCCGTAAGATGTATGGAGCAAACGGGAGGTTAATCACCTCTACTCAAAATACTACAACCACCACAAGCGTCAATCAAGGACCCAAAATCCTTAACAAAAATCGTGGGGTAACAACAGATGGGGTAACTGACCAGCCCAAGAGGGTAAATGTCGTTAATACTCCGTCACAAACAAACAACCAAAGAAACAACAATTTTACCCCGACGGTCAATACGGTGGATTTTAATAATCCACAACAACAACAACGGTGAAATCCCATGCAAGGACCAAGCCAAAACTCCTTTGGTTATCAAAACCAAAGTCAAAACCAGAAACAACAAAACTTTAGTCCTAATAGGCAACAGTTTGATCGGAATTTTAGGCCACAATACACACCAAACCAACAAAACGGGAATTACAACCCCAATTCTTATTGTGGTTTCCATAAAATTCGGGGTCATGACACTAGAACGTGTCGTGACTACAACAAATTCATGCAACGCTTGCCAAATGAACAAAAACAATTTTTTATGGATATGTTCTTAGCAGATCCTACGTCACCAACGGCAAGTACCTTCGCAGGGGCAGTTTCCCCTCAGAATGCCCCTCTCAAGATCTTTAATGATCCACTCCCAAATCATGATAGCGATAGGTTGAAACCAACTGGAACAAACAAAGGTGCAATAACAGGAAACAACGATCACGAGGCCTCAACTTCGCTAAATCCGTTAGTCGCGCCACAACTAGGAAGTCAACCACGACCTAAGGTAGTTGGATTAGTAGAGTTAGACTCCGAATTACCCGTTGAAGCAATTACGAGGACACGAGAGTATTTCTCTCAACCAAGTCCAAGCCATCTGCCGGAAACAGATAACATCCAGCAAACCGTAGCAAAACCTATGGGTGCTTACGATCTAATTAATGATCTAACAAAAACCTTCTCGCATATTTCATTCCTTGATTTACTAAAGAATTCCCCTGCTCACAGGGCTGCTCTTTTAGAGGCGTTAGGTTTGGGTCATTTAATTAGTATCACTCCACCACCAGAAGCACAAGTAAATCATATAGACTTTGATGTTTATCCTCCAGGACAGGCGGATAGGGATGTCGAATTCATATTCGAAATAAGTAAAATGCCTACAGATGCTGAGATCGCACGCCGAGGCGATCCAGCCCTACACTTGCAAGTACAGGTTTATAATAATTATGTAAAACGGGCAATGGTTGACGATGGAGCTGCGGTTAACATAGTCCCTTTCTCTTTTCTCCAAAAATTGGGATATGGTGAAACAAACTGCTCCACTACTCGAAATACCTTGAGAGGCTACGATAGCCTTAAAGCCACGTCGATAGGAACCATAATACTACCGGTCACTTTGGGACCTAAAACAATCCTGACTGAGTTTTATATTATAGATCGGGAAACTAACTATAATATGATCCTCGGCCGACCGTGGATACACCGAATGAAGGCAATCCCTTCCACGCTATTTCAAGAAGTAAGATTCTTGCATCTAGGAAAGGTATTTGTAGCCAAAGGTGATCCAAAGCCATTTGACGTGCACCTAGCTGATTTAAAGAAGAGACCAGGTGTACACTCGGAATTCGAACTTCCAACAAACCAACTTAATAAACCCACTGACTCAAAGTCAAAAGAAAAGTTGGTACCTACGATGGATCTTGAAACCATCAGCGTAGCCAAAACAACCCCAATTCCTGGCGGTAAAACTAAAGAAACTGTATCATTAGGGACTACTGCGAAAATCGTTGAATTAATAGAACAAGATTTACCAATGTTCTTACCATTTGATTCGGCAGGTATAGGATATTCCTTAGGGGTTGGCTCTCTTCCAGCAGAAGATCTTTGCATGGTCGAGGTAGAATGCGCAAACACAATGAATAACCCAACCTCCATATTCCCAGCTAAGTATTGGACACTCCATTTTGATGGGGCTAGATGCCATTACGGAGCAGGGGCAGGTGTAATTCTTACCTCGCCAGAAGGAAAAGTCATGCCATTTGCCTTCAAGCTTAATTTCGAATGCACAAACAACAGTGCTGAGTACGAAGCCCTCCTCCTTGGTCTCACCTTAGCCAAAAGAATTGGTATTGATAATATCAGAGTTTTAGGAGACTCGCAATTAGTGGCAAACCAAGTTTCAGAGGTATATGAAACTAAAGCCGAACACTTGCAACTTTACAAAAACGCTGTTTTAGATTTGAGTAAGGCGTTTAACTTTATATCCATTGAGGCGGTCCCGCGAGAGAAAAATCTTCTCGCCGATTCAATAGCAACTTCAGCATCACGTTTTACTCCAAGCAATGAATTAGAAGATACTCACTTCACAGTATCCATTCGTGACGAACCATTAATAAAAACAATGACAAATCCTCCTTTTAGTGGAAGTAAATCTACCATCCTAGACCATGTTGGAAATGATGCGGCTACCTTGGATTATTTAAATGCCTATGCAACATTACATCTTTCTTATCACATGCTAGATTTATCCCTGATTCCACATTCGTCTTCCTACTTCGAAAATCCTCTAACGAATCTTCCCTCACAAAAAGAACCTAATATATACGCGGTGGAAAATGGGGATGATTTGGATTTACCCCCAGCACCGCCTGAGTTCGAAGAGGGTAACGCCTCTTTAATTGAAGAAACAATCGATGTCAATATCGGAACGGAAGATGAGCCAAGAATTTTAAAGCTAGGTTCTTCGTTAACCCCAGAGGAAGTAGAGATACATACTCAAGTTCTCAAAGAACATCAGAAGGCATTTGCATTTAATTACAAGGAGATGACGGGAGTCGCACCCCACATTGCGGTGCACAACCTCGTCACTAGATCAGATGCAAAGCCAATTAAACAGAAATCAAGACCCATGAAGCCCAAAGTAGCTCTCATGGTAAAAGAGGAGGTGATAAAACTCCTCCAAGTAGGATTCATCAAGCCAGTTGACTACTCCCAATGGGTATCAAACATCGTTCCCGTTCTCAAGAAGAATGGAAAGATACGCATCTGCATAGATTTCCGGGACATTAACAAAGCATGTCCTAAGGATGACTTCCCATTGCCATCTATCGATGTCATTGTTGATGCAACAGCTGGGTTTGAGCTTTTGTCTCTCATGGATGGATTCTCGGGATACAACCAAATCAGAATATCCGAGCAAGATCAAGCTAAAACCACGTTTATAACTCCTTGGGGAACCTATTGCTACGCTGTTATGCCATTCGGTCTTAAGAACACCGGTGCTATGTACCAGCGGGCCATGACATACATATTTCACGATCTAATTCATAAAATCGTGGAATCTTACGTGGATGACTTATTGGCTAAGGCCAAAAAGCGCTGTGACCACCCTGAAGTACTCCGCATCATTCTTTCACGCCTAATAGAATACGGGGTTACCCTAAACCCAGAGAAATGCGTCTTTGGTGTAACAGGAGGAAAGCTCCTAGGTTACATCATATCGTCACGAGGAATCGATGTTGATCCAACCAAAATTCGGGCTGTCCTCGAAATGGTCCCACCTTCTAGTGAATCCGGAATCAGATCATTTCTCGGAAAGCTGGGTGCAATCCGAAGATTCATCCCAGACCTGAGCTTCGCTATTCATCCAATCAACAACTTGCTCAAGAAAGACTATAGCATTGATTGGACTGAAGATTGCAATGAAGCTTTTGATGCGGTTAAGCGCTTTCTGTTGTCACCACCTACGCTAATGCCACCTAAACTAGATCGCCCTTTAATTTTGTACTCACAGGCTACCGATGTTTCGTTAGCTTGCATGCTAGCCCAAGAAGATGATGACAAAAGAGAACGCGCAATTTATTTCATTAGCCGAACATTGCTCGACTATGAAACGCGCTATACACAAGCAGAACGAGAATGCCTTGCCATAGTTTTCGCAACCAAACGCCTAAGACACTACATGCTAAATCAAGAGACAAGGGTCATGGTAAAAACTGACCACTTACGAACCTTCCTCACACAAGGGTCCCTGTCTAAAAAGGCGGGACGCTTTATAACCTTAATGGGAGAGTTCGAATTAACTTTTGTAAACCAAAAGTCAGTTAAAGGGAAAATCATCGCAGATTGGTTAGCTGATAACCCGCTAGACGGAGGTGACTTAGTAGACTTAGACTTTCCAGATGAATGCGTGTACTACGTCGAAACCCGACCTGCTATATCTGAGTGCCCTTGGTACGCTGATATCATTAGTTATATCATGGACCATAGGTACCTAGAAGGAGCTACACCTCAACAAAGAAGGCGGTTACGCATTATCGTAGCTAAATACGTCATTATAGAGCAGGTGCTCTATCGGAAAGCATTCGATGGAATGCTCTTAAGGTGTGTTGACACAGAAGAGTCCAAGAAGATTCTCCATGAATCCCACAGCGGTATATGTGGAGGCCACTTCGGCGGCCACGCCACCACTCGAAAAATACATCGAATGGGCTATTTCTGGCCCACTCTAGAACATGATGCAATAGAGTTTGTACGCAGGTGTCATAAATGTCAGGAGTTCTCTCATGAGATCCACATGCCGGCACAAGCTTCTGCAACCGATCGCTACTCCGTGGCCCTTTTCTACATGGGGCCTGGACTTGATAGGGAAGTTCTCTCCCTCGTCCACTGACGGCCACAATTTTATAATCACGGCCACTGAATATTTCACTAAATGGGTAGAGGCCATGCCTCTTACAACTGTACCTGGTTCTGTAATCGCTAAGTTCATTTTGAACCAAATCATTTGCAGGTACGGTATCCCGCAAATCATTATCTCAGATAATGGAACTTCTTTCAAGAATGAAGAAGTTCGTGAGCTATGCAACAAATTTAAAATCAGCCATCATACGGCTTCCTTGTACTATCCCCAAGCCAATGGGCAGGCTGAAGCAACGAACAAAACACTGAAAGCCATTCTCCTTAAAACGGTAAAAGAAAACAAACGGGATTGGCATTTAAAGTTATATCCGGCCTTGTGGGCCCATCGAACCTCAATAAGAACTCCAACAGGAGCAACTCCTTTCTCGCTGGTATTTGGGTCAGAAGCAGTTCTCCCACTTGAAGTTGAAATCCCCAGTCTCCGCATTTCACTACAAGGGATTCTGGATGAGGACGCTTACAGAGAAGCACGTCTTTCTCAATTAGAAAGCCTGGATGAAGCTAGGTTAGATGCTGAACAATGACATAGAGTCTATGCCGACCGAATGTGCCGGCAGTATAACAAGAAAGTCTATGAACGTGACATATATGAAGGTGACCTAGTTCTGAGGTTAGACAATTTGGATCGACAAGAAGACCGGCGAAGGAAGGAAATTCGGCCCAAATGGTTGGGCCCGTACCGAGTCACAAAGGACTACGGAAATGGTGCATACCTCTTATGCACGCTAGAAGGTGAGGAGTTTGGCGAAACAGTCAATTCTCTCCACCTCAAACGTTTCTACGCGTAAGCAGCTAACGCTACTTATATAACTATCTACATTGCATTTTCATATAGATTAGGATCATTTTGTCCACTTGTTCTTACACAAATTGTGATCAAGGAATCTATTCTCAAAGAAATTTATTTCAAACTCGTGATGTTTCTGGCATGAAGTTCTTTAATCATACCTCTCCATCTTCGATATCATCAATCAATTCAGAATCTTTTATCTAATAAAATCAGACATGACAAAGTCTTAACGGTAACCATACCAAGATCTGCAAGTTTGTTCTCGCTTTGGTTTCTTCTTAGGGTAGGTGTCTTGCCTATGGTCTGTTCTAGAAGCTTCATGGTGTCACATCTATCCCATATGCACATCTCTTTGGAAATAAGAATATACTGACATCTTACTCAAACAAACAAGTCAAGAAGTGATTAAACAGAAAATTTTATTTTTACACATTTCCTTGCCCCACCAACCTTCGGTGATGAGCTTGCGTCTCTTACTAGTGACGTAGGGTTGGGAAAGGATGGAAATGCCCTTACTCGCCTATGCCTTGCCCACGGTGATAAACCCACGCTTCTTACTAGTAGCATGGGGCAAAGTGTAGGGGGTCCTCTAGACAATGCAAACGTTAAAAGGTCATAAACAAACTATTCGAACTTTGAGTCAAAAACAAATGAATCAGATGTTCAAAATTCCAAGAGAGTTAAAAATCCTAAAAACCAGATTTTGTCTACTATGTGGCCATCTACGGGTCTAAGTCTGGATAAACCGCAAAGCAAGTTGCACCCAAAACTATGAAGTCATTCAGGTCGAGTCAGCTTGTGGCTTTCAATTTGGTTCTGTCAAAGCTTTGTCTGTCTTTCATCACTATCATTTCATCACATTTCATAACTTGCGCCCTTCTTGGCTCTTGGTGATGAGCCCTCGCATCTTACTAGTTGCGTGGAGTTAGGAGTGGGGCAAGTTTATCTGTTCATCATACTGGTTGTTTTCATCACTGTGCCAAAACAAATACAAGTTATCCAAATTGCTAATAAAAGTTAAGATTCAAGATCACAGTATATCTACAATATCATATATCAGCATCATGAAACACAAAAGGAAAGCAAACATTTGCATCATCTGTTTTCCATTGCATACATTCTAGAAACACACAAAACAAAACATACAAGTTAGTATCTAAACGATATCAAGAGAGTCATATAAAACATACACAAATGCTAAAAATACAAGTGAAAGTTTTCAAGTGAGGTCCTTTTGCATTCGATACCAGGCAAAACCGCCGCCTGGGTGGGGCGAGGGCGGAAGTAGAACCGCCGCCTCAAGGCGGCGGTCTCGTGACCGCCGAATTAAAAACATACACCTGATAGGGCGGTGGTCATGTAAGGCCGCCGCCGCCAAGGCGGTGGCTGGCCCCGGGCCGGGCGGCGGTCGCGGTCCGAAAACCCGCGCGGGTTTTTAACCCCAAAAAGCCAAAAACTGGCAAAAACGACCATTTTAGCTAAAAACAAAGCCTACCCAAGAGCGCCCCCCCTAGATGGACCTTTTAAACCTAACATTTTCAAAAATGACCCCCCCATTACAACAAATTTAGCATTTCAAAATTGAAGAGGGAAAAGCACAAAATTGAAGAAAAACCAACCTGTGATCTCGCGGGGTGGCGTTCCACACGTGGAGGCATGATCACTATCTCGCTGTGGACGTTTTGACTCTACTCGCGTGAGAAACCGTTACCGTGGGCCCCAGAGCTCAAAATCTATCAAATCGACTCACGCAAATGAATAGGAAAATGGGCCCACTTTTATATATATAGCGCTCTAATTCGTTTTAAATCCCCTTTTCACAGGTTCGGAGCGCCAACGGAGGTAAGTTTCTATCCTCGCACTAATGGTACGTCCTCTTCCCCTATTATTTTAGCGTTTATTTTCCAAGTTATTGTATCTATCTGCACTTGAGTTCTCCTTTCATTTTGCAGGTAGCGGGAATTTCGGATGGCGTCATTTCGACACACGGACGTATAAGGTATAACTTCTAGCTTCCCATTTCGGGATGGCCATACTCGGACCCACCATTTTACGCCTCTTCATGGCTAAAATGCTTCTCCGAGGGGGCAATATGTACGTACCCAAAATTGTAAGGTACTGTACTGCGGAACGGTGTAATAAATGCCCCAATGATGATACAGGTCTCTTCGCAAGGTGTTCGGGATCCAGAGAAGCTTTACGGATATGCGTTAACATCCCGCATGCCCCGCTTAGCCCCACGTGCTTTGTTTTCCCCTTTTTCCCTCTTTTCTTGGCTTTTTGGTCTTCAGTGACGAAACCGCCGCCCTGAAGGGCGGCGGTCTCGTGACCGCCGCCCCGAAATAGGCGGCGGTCTCAGAACCGCCACGCCCGAGCAGGCAGGCGGCGGTCCTTTACGCATTTTCCAGAACGTTCTTTTGACGGAACGCACGCAAAGTTCAATGCTTCACCAGCTTTTCTTGCCGACTTGAGCATGCATTTATGTTTTTGGTCCCCTGGAATAGTGTTTTTCCTTTGTTTATTGTTTAGGAGTTCAGTTTGGTTTTGATCTTTGGGTGTTTGAATTCCTATAAATGCATGGTTTGTGCACATGCAAATGGCCCCTCATTCTTGTTTCAAACTCACCATTTTCAGTAGTTCAGTCTTCTAGTTTGCTTAAGTTTGATAGTTTAAATCCTTTACATGCTTGGTTGCATTACTCAGCTGTTGGTAAGCCACAGATCCAACTTGTGCAAACAGTATTATTGTTTTTGGAGTAGAATAGTTTAGGCAGCCATTAAAGTTGCAGGTTTTGCTCTTCATACAGACTAGTTTCAGGTTCTGGACGCTTTTTGTTGCATGATTCGCAGTAGACCCCGCTAGGAATTGCATAGGCCAAGCTCTGTACTCTTGCGCTATCCCTCTCCTATCCGCATTCTATTCTGTCTGCATTCTGAAGGCTGTCCATTGATCCAAATATCTATTCCTGTTGATGCAAGCATTACACGCTTTTCTGGATTCACGTGAGCACAAAGAACGAAGAGATCATACTGAGGGGACAAGAACACACACACCATCGGATTCGCCACTGTTCTGCGAAATCCAGGTTCCATCTTTCAAAGTTTTAGTTAGAACTTATCAAATAAAGTAGTTAATCACTTTATTTCAGTTATTTCCATTCTCGATATTGCCAGGGAAGTTGTGGGGATTGATAGTTTCTGAGAAACTATGATTCATTCCTCACTTCTGAGGTAGGATCGAGAATCTTGCAAATAGATTAGTTATTTCGTTGTTTAGAATAGATATACAAAATTGCATGCAAATAGCTACACTCGGCTATTTTGTTTGTTTTACGTTATTAGTTTAGTTGTCAATTCTAAATATTTTAAATAGCTGCTTTCTTATAAATTGCCAGAAAATACAAAAAGAAATTATATATGCTAGAAGTGTACTTAGATTTTACTTTATTATAGTTTGTTTCATTACTGCTTTTGCATGACAATTACGGGACCTAGGGAGCCCAGGGAATACATTTTCGAGCCAATTGTGCCCCAGCCCAATATCGTAGTGGCAATAACTGACATTGACCAAAACCTTAGGATACAAGTCTTCCAAACAACAACAGACTTCCAACAGGTCAGGTCACAGTTGAGAGGGTTAAACATAGAAGACGACCAAGCACACACATTTTGGTCAAATCAGCCAAACTACAGGTTATCCTAGAAAACATCCGCATGACTGTAGAAGGATTTGAAAGAGAACAAATATTCGGGTGTGATCCTTTAGTTCCACAGCCAGATGCTGGAGACACCCTCGTAGATATAGATACCAGCTTAAGAATTCAAGTTGCTAGAACACCTGTGAGGTATTCTGAGAAAATCGCACAATTGCTGATTCTAAACGTAGAGGCTGAGAAAGCATACGATTACTGGATACTAGGGATTAGGACTTGATCTCGCGTATGACCATAACAGGACCGCAACAACCAAGAGTCTACGGTTGTGATCCACAAATCCCATAGCCTAACGAATCCATAAGAGAATTAGACATAGACACTGGCCTACGCACATTAGTATTTCAGTCTACTCCGATTCCACCTATCATCATTCAACAGTTATCCCTACTAGACACAACAGCTAACGAAGCTAGAGAATTTTGGACTAGGCCAGAGAATCGTCCATAGAGTTGACTATATTCACCATATGACCCTATCAGGAGAAATACACGAAACCATCCCGGGTCATTTTCCACGCATCCCACAACCCATAGATCGAATCACGCCAGAGCTCGATATTGATTGGAGCCTTCGAGTAGTCATCCTGGCTGATCGATCTATCACACCGGTCCAGGTTAGAAGGGCCTTCTTTGCCTTAGATTCGCAGATTCCATTAGTGCGTGTCGAAGATATTAGATTGCCTAACTAGTCTATCCGTATACTACCTGTATTCCATCCCAACAAATAATCGAATATAAAGCACAATTGAACTAACATTATCATCAAATGTAATAATAGTCCTATAAATTTATAACACAAGGTAGTGACATGGTTTCAACATGAATCACTTAGAGTGTATTAGATAAGTAACACCATAAGGAAATTAGTCTTATTATCAAATCCCATTTTTATGTGTGTATCTGATTATAAGACTAATTAGAATCCTTCACCATTTTCCCATTTCCATTTTAGTTTTAATTGCATCCTTCACCATTTTTCCATTTCCCTTTAAGATTTTTTAAGAGAAAATTAGTAACATTGTAGTAGTTAGGATAAGAGATAACTTTCTTTGGAGGTTTTCCCCAAGGGATCCAACATCCCACACCTTTGGGACATTCCCATTATTGCTACTAAGATTCCAACACTCATTTGGTGTTCTTTGCCACACATTAATTATAAATGTTGTTTTGATATCTCTTAACACTAAGGAACATGTTAGAAGAGGCTCCATTTCAACAATTCTACGTGGGAAAACCACTCTTTATTATTGAAAAACACTCAGGGGTTTAAATTATTTGAGTGTGAGTTGAATTGATTTTCATCTATATAATAGAAAGGGGGCCCCATATATAGAGAGGGAGGGAAGGGTGCCTCAAAGTTCAGATAGGGGGCACTTTCGAGAGGATGAGGAACTTTAGGGATTCATTTACCGAAGGAAAGAATTACACAACCTTACTGCCATAGCCAACCTCTGTGGTATGGTCCATAGAATGCCACTAAGAAAGTTGGACCTAACACATTTGAACTCGATCTTCTAGCATATCTTTGTCTTCACTTAGTTTTGAATGGAGAATTCTTGCGTCCTTACTTTTCACCTGTGCTAGATGTAGAGCTCTGGCTAGCCAAGATCAAACTTGATTGTAGAATGGCAACACAAGTGGATCAAGCCATATATGCACAGGTCAAACACACATGGAACTAGGCAACTGCTCTACAAGATCATCAAAATTGGTCTAGTACCTCACCAAGGGAAGGTAATGTTCTGTAACTTGTACATTGCAGAACATTTTCCACTCTTTTTCAACTTGCCACAATAGGGTCCATTGGTTCTCAAGGAGAGGTTGCTGATCCAAAGGGGTCCGGGAGTTTTATCATAGTGTGCTATCTTGAGGTTTCATTTGAATTTTGTGCAATATACATCATTAAGCAATATACATCATTAACTTTGTCATGATCTCAGCCACTCATGTTTGAAGCTACAGAGTCTAATTCTCCTTATTTAGTATTGCCAAGTGCTAAAAGAGTTAGCACAACCTTTGACACTCACATTGGGTTACCACTAGGAAACAACAACATGGAATATCAATTGAAAAAATACTAACGGTTTCTTTTTTAACTATCGAGCTGTTTATTTATCTCTACATTTTAGAATTGGTTTACAATTTATGTTGAGTCTTACATTGAATATATTATATTTTATACAGAAACTACAGATTTCTTAATTAATGGATTTTTCATTGTAGTTCTGATATGTTTCTCCATTAGTTTCCTTGTTTAGTGTGTTCATTTGTGCTCTTTGTCACGGTAAACTAATTATTATTCATAAGAATTAAAACAAAAATTGTCTCCTCCTATAACAGATTGAAAGCCTCTTTTGGTATGTTGTCCCCTCCAGAACTCCTGAGCTCAAGATTAACTCATTTTTTGAAAATGTCATAGCAACACCTTCACCTGTATGGATATGTACATACACTGATAACTATGGGTTTTGCTAGAGAGAAAGCATTTCTTTAACAAAAATTAAGGCCTAGGGTTTGGCGGGTCATGACTGGTGTTGTTATCGTATTTGTGGTGTCAAAGGAGAATAACTTGTAGAAAGTTGAGGGTTGCGAGAGGGTAGGGATTTCAATAAGTGAACAACAATAATATGAATGTGTTTGGGGTTCAGGGAGGAAATGAATGCCTTTTCCTCTCCATTTTATGCAAGATAAAGCACTGAAAATGGCAGAGTGGGAAGAGAAACACGAAGGAGAGGGAAATGAAAATTTTATGCGGACAATCCTTTTGTCTCAATTCTGAAGTTGCTAAACCGTTGTTTATTAATCATTTAGTTGTAAAGCAATAGAGGTGCCAATAATTGCTAATTGTAAAAATAAATTGACGATTGCATTGCAGGGAGCCATAGTCTGGAACAACGATAGGAAAATGATATTTTTTGCTATTTATAATAAATGTTATGTGAATGTTTATGTTTGTTTAATATGAAGTTACTTCGGTTAACTCTATAAATGATCAACCTCCTTTTCCTTATTGGAGAAATGATATAATTGCTTCATGTAATAGGACATATTTAGTCAATATGTTTTTGTTAATATTTACTCTTAGTGTAGGTAGGGCGCTTCTATAGCCCGACATTAAACTTTAAAGCTAAAAATGTTGTTTCGTATTTGTATGTTTGCAATTCTTTATTATTTTCACTAATACTAGGGAAATTTCAGTTAATCGGAAAGGTCACTTCTATAGCTGACATTAATCTTAAAGCTATCCATGGACCGTGGTGTTTCATATTTGTGTGTTTGCAATTCTTAATTCTTAACTCTAATATAAGGTAAATTTCAATCAAGCGACATGATTCTATATTTTGTTTTCATTTCTTTTATAGATTCTAGAGGTTATTTGCTTGATGATCCAAAAACTCTTTCAAAGATGATATCTGGGAATATGCACCTTTAATGAGGGATATGTTCTCATTAAGGGCAGCATGATTTTTGAAGTGGGGAAAGATATTACAGTCCCAGTGTTCAACATCACCGAGTCCAAGGTGACATGCCAAGACCATCATTTGGTATTTCATGACTTTCAATTCAGAAATCCAGGCTTCAATAAACACAGAACGAACCAAGTTGTAGTGAAGATTAAGATTGGCAAAGGATAAATAGGGCAAGATGTGACATGTTCATTTAAGAACAAATAAGAGGACTCTTACCAAAAAAAAGATGGCACCTTCAGTGGGATTGAGAAGTCTTAAAAACATTTAGACACATGGAACAAGGAAGACATGGATGCTAATGTCATTAGGGCTGCAAGTAACTATTTCCAGGATTTAGAAGACTGCAAATCAGATTGTTGTTCACAGAAGGTCATTATATTTAAAGCAGGTTTCGAGTTGAACCTTTTCACATAATTTTATAAAATTAGACCTATGTGACTTTTCTGTCCAGACACTCGGTTCCTTTTTCTGCTCTAACCACCCTACAAAGAATCTGAAATTAGTATGTCAATCTGCAGCCTTATTTATTCATGTACTTGAAATTTCAATAAAGGAATAAAATCCAATTTTATTTACCTCTTTCCAGAACTAGCTTAGGCTATATTTTATGATTTTATGGGATACTGTCCACTCATCATCCAGATCCCAATAGCGATTTAGGGGACAAAAATCTACATTGCAGAATCTAGATGTGTTATGTGGGTATGGGGAAGCAATAGTAAAAATAAATGGTTATTAACAAATGAACAATACTCAAAGGGGTTAATGTTCATGACGTAAATTTAATATATCATTACAACAAAAATTACAGTCTTCACAACACCATTATTCTACAGAAGGTATATTTTAAATTTAATATATCATTACAAAGTAGACATTATAGTTTTCACAACACCATAATAGAATGTTCTTGAAGGTGAAAAATTTATAGCTATAGGTCTACATAAGGATTGTATCTAGATACTTCAAGTGAAGGTTTGATGGATAAAACCCTAGTTAAGCTATAGGAGCATTTGGATATAATGATCAAGGAGTAACCATTTAAGGAGAAGTTATTAAGTCTCATAAGGGCTAGGAGATTGAGGTATCAAAAATCAGATAGAGGTTATGTGGTGATGATAAGCCATAGAGATGTTCAGAAGGGCTGAATTGTTGACATCTCCAAGGAAATATGTTCATAGGACTATTTATGAGAAGTAATGAATCTGTAAGTGAGTATTTTGATCCCTTAATGTTGGCAATGTATATGAAGAGTTCATTTCAGGTATCATGAAGCCATGAAGTAAGTAGAACTGCTCATATGAAAAGTGTGTGAGTAAAATATTGTCTTTCAGATGTTGTAAAAGGTCTCTGATCAAAAGTATTAGTCATGAGATAAATGTTGACAAGAGTTGATGTCTCAGACGCATGAAGATAGTGAAATGATTCTGTACATGATTGAAACATATTTCAGAGAAGTTGGATGGTCTACAATAAGGTTTGAAAAAGTCTTAAGGTATGGTGAAAAAGATCAAAGCTTCTATGTTGACATATCCTAACTATAAGTGCAAGTATATTTCCTTGACGCGTATCTCATAAATGATGGTTGCAAGTTTTTATATTGTCAAAAGTACAAGATAAGTCATAACTGAGTTCTAGGGATAGTAGTTTGGGAGCTATGACTAGTAATTTGGTCTCAGAGATGTAAAAAAAAGTCAAATGCATCTTCAAGAGGTTTATGATGACAAGAAGTCTCAAATAAGTTAGTTAGTTGTGGAGAAAGCATAATTTTTCCTAGATAAAAACAATTGATAGTGCCAATGTATATCAAGATGTCTTAAATGTAAAGCTACATGATTTATTGTGAAATGAAGAGATTCATAGATGATTTTTTTTTAATGATGATTAGAGATGTATTCAAAGTCTTCAAGCATATGATGCACATAGTGAGGAGTTTTCTGATGCAAGAGAACATATTAGGCTTATGTGAATTCATTAAGGTGATTCAAATATTATATTGTCTAGATACATGCATGAATAGAGAACTTCAAAGGCATTGTAGTAGCGTTCTGAAATTGTTATGCTAAGAGGCATAGTATGAAGAAAATTTAGTCAAATTTTGTTGTCTTGAAAACATTAGTATAGAGGCACAACATCAAGATGTCATCTCAGTCTTTGTAGACAGTATGGACTAACTCAGAGAAAACATAATGCCTCATGAGATGTTTGTGAGACTACTTGATGAGAAAGTAAAGAAAATGGATGGTAGCATTGTTAACAAAAGTCTCAGTCCATAATAGAGTGCTCCTACAACATAGTAGGGTTAGTCGTAGTGATAGAACAAGCAACTTCTCAGCTCACAATTAGTATGAATAGTAAAATGCATGAGAAAAGTGAGTATAATCCCATCTAGGTTAGGGGGAACATTCATAAATCAGTTGAATAAGCATTCAGACCAAGAAAATGGAATTTCTCAAGTAAGGACATAGATCTGCAAGTGTAACAGAGACATGAAAATGCTCCTAAAGGTACTGAGGTAGATAAATCTAATCACAAGGTGTGTAGATGATGATCAAGTGAGTATGATGCTCTTATGATAGATGGGGAGTCAGTAGTTTGAGCTTTAAATGATGACTTAGTGGTAAAAAAAGTATGAGGTATGGTTTACAAGTCTATGCCTTCATGGTTAAAAGTTGTCATTTCTCAACTTAATATGATTGTAAATGACCTAATTAAAGCTTTAGGACTGACAAAAATGTTCAAGATGGTCATATGTGAATACAACAAGAATTTTTACTAATATTTGTGCCTATGAGCTAGAAGCAGGTGTCATAAGTCCAAAGAGAGTATTAGTTTTCCTAAGTATGTGTTGAGTGAAGACGTGGAAAGCTTCAAAGATGGTTGAAATTGCACTAAATGGATTGCTTAGGGATCTTAACATCAAGATTGATATGAGAGGATAAAATATGTGTTGTAAAGATAAAAATAGACCTAGAGATGATGGAATTTTGTTAAGAGAGGTGACATAATGTCTTGAGATGCTTTGACTAGCATTATTGGCATGTATGAGAAGGATATGTCTCAGATTTAAGGTATGCTACAGAGTTATAACATTCAAGATTGAATGTTATACAAAACCATTACATAATAATTTTTTTGTGATTTATAGCTCTAGAGCAGTGTTTATTGTTCTCTTCTTCATGTCTCGAAATCTCATAGCACCATGATGTATCTATCATTCAACATTTATAATTTCATATACCCAATCACAATAGTCCATTTTATACGTTAAATAGGGTTGTCCACTAGATTTTTCTTTTGCCCTAGGGATATTGATTCTTATATAAATCTTAAACACTATATTTCTCTTTTCCCTAGGGATCTTGATTCTTATATAAATCTTAAATTCAATGAAACACACTACTTTATGTTCCTTTTCGAGTATGGTTCACAACTTTGCATCTAATTTCGTAATTTATATATATTCTTAAAATTCATACACCACTTTGCAAATATACAATATATTTTAAATTTAATATATCATTAAAGAGAAATTACAGTCTTCACAGCACCGTTAATCTACAGAAGCTATATTTTAAATTTAATATATCATTACAATAGAAATTACGGTTTTCACAACACCATTATTCTACAGAAGGTATATTTTAAATTTAATATATCATTACAGTTTTCACAACACCATTATTACCATGCATTGACACTGAACACCGAAATTTGTGAAGCCTGGTCATGATAGAAGAGATTTTAAATGGGGTTTAGAAAAAATGAGCTAGGGTTTCAATGTAGAGGTAGATCAAAGAAAAAATGAACAGAGCTCTGTTAAAAATGATTACACAAAAAATATCTCAAATTTACTAGGGTTTTACAAAAAAGGAGCTAGGGTTTCATTTATTTTATGCCCAAATCCATGGGATCCTCCATTTTCACCAAAAAACAACTTAATTCATACCTTGTGCTCATCAATGGCCTCACTAGTCATTAGTGGCCACACCAAAGGGATTGTCGGGCATGGTGGGAACTTGTGGGCTCAGTTTGGTCTAAGGTTTTGGGCTCGTTAGTTGCCACGCTAGTCACCGATGGGCTCGGTCTAGTCTATGATTGTCTCTTGTTCAAGTAATTTCTTGGTGGGCTTTGGTTGGTGGGATCGGTAAATTTTGCACAAAGGAGGTGAGTGGAGGAAAAGTGAATTCCTCCACAACGCCTCCAATATATAAACAAGGGTGTTCACATGAACACCATTCATGTGAAGGGGTGTTTCCGTGAACACCCCTTTCACTCAAACCTTATTCAATGCCATACGTATTTATGTATGTGTGTGGAATTGTACCTAGGTTGCTCTTGTGCATGTCCCACTTGGAATAGTGAATAAGTAGCTAAATGTATAATGTAGTAAATATGTGCATGGAATAGAATAAAATTCCCTCCTATGAAATTTGATGTAGAAAACCATCCCTTGTGTCCCTTTTTATGGAGATAAATGGAAGCAATGGAGATATTAGATGCCTTGATGGATGCAATCTTAGGTGGTGATAGATAGTGCTTAGTTCTTGATCCCTTATTTTTTATTAGTGGTAAAAGAGGGTTAAGCGGACCCTAACATTTACAAAAGATGGAGAGAAAAACAAGAGATTGAGGATATAAAAATACTAGCATCTACCAAAGTGGCACCGATAAACAAAGAACAAACATAAAAACAACACCAATAAAACAAAAAATAGCAAAACCATCTCTCCCATGTGGCCCTTTCCTTTTAAATCTTAGCTACATTTTTGGGTAGAGATAGTTTCTTTATTTTTCCAACTAAAAATTTTTCATTCCTTTTCCATATTCAGATTTACATTTTTAGTGTTTCGGATAGGAATCAAAAGTTGTATGTGTTTTGCAAGGTCATTGGATCCGAAAAGGCATCCATATCAATATTTCTAACTTGTTACACTTTCTCCTCTTTCGGGTCCATAGATTTCTAAGAATCGATTCGCAATCTTATGGATCAATTAAAACAAGATGACTAGGATTAGAGTTATTCCACCAATAACTTCTACCTTTAGCCTATTTTCTAACCAAGTGATAATCGATGCAAAATGAACAAGAGAAATGCAAGTTCTAATGTTCTAAAGAGAAACACTTCATAATCAAGATTTTGAGTTCAAGTTCTATCCTCAAATTTAAGATCAATAGTGGATGGGAAATCAATAGAGTATCCATATGAACCAAGATTCTATCATACGTAGTGTGCTAAAAATATTTAGTTTTGGATCAATAGCTAAGAATTTGCATAAGTGTTATCAATAGTAGTTAAGAAACTACACAACTAGAATCGAGGTACAATTATCGTAGACGAATCCATACTGTTTTAACTTGGAAATTATCAAAATTAAGTAAAACAAAGGGAACAATGGTGTCATAAAAAGTACATGGGATTCAAATTACCAAACCTTTCAAAAAATGGGATCCCTATCTAAAGCATTAACAAATGCAATGATAAAAAAACCATGAGCACTAGGAAAAATATATATCCTACCTTCCAAGAAATGTCCCCATTGCTATGAAATATAGGCATTAAGCAACTGGTAGACACTGGGAAAATGTTGTTGAATCTGAAAACTAAACCATTCCTCTTAAAACTAGCTTCGATTGAATCACCTCTTCCGCAAAACTAATCGAAGGAGTAGATTTATCATAAGTAATTGGCTTACTTTTCTTAGGTACCCAAAACCTCTTTTCCTATATAATAACATGGTTCTCAAGTGTGTTTCATGTGCATGTGAATGGATCTAATTTGATTTCATAGTGATACTATGCTTTGAGGTGGAATAGTTCTCTCTAGAGCACTAAACCGACTATTTTAGCCATATTGTAGCATGAGAACATCCCTCAAAAGGTGAGTATACATTATCAACCCATTTGAGAATTTTACAAGAGACTAGTTAAGTGATACAATGAAATTTATCAAAAATATGAGGATGAAATTGATGTTAGGAATAATTCAAGCAAAATTGGATCATTTTGGGAATAGGGAATGATGGATCCAATCGAGAAAGTCACCTTGTTCTAAATATTATGGGATTTTGTGAGCATTTGGGAGATTAAAAATAGGAAATATAAAACTATTACAATCCTCCAAATGATAGAAAAATCAATTTTTTTCTAAGTCTTCAAGATCTTTCTCGTTATAGCTCAAGTCACACGTTGCTTGTCCTTTGTGCTAAAATGGTGAATGGTGCCATATATAAAATTACATGCTAGATAAAGTATTTAAATTTTGGGAATGAACTTAGTAGATGATTTGGAGTTAAAATCATATAATATTTCACTGCGTACTCCAAATTTCACTCACAGGGTAAAAAGGCAAGTTGTATGTTCTAATTTTGCATTAGGATGAGGACATTTGAATCACTTGAAGGTTTGAGTGCATTTATAAAGATTGTGTGTTCCATTTCACTTGTCCTAAGGTGAAAATGGATATATGGGACAAATCACATGGGTCTATAACATACAATGCACATAAGGGAAAGAAAGACAATTATAATCCTCATAATTATTAACACTTCCAATAAATAAAATGTAGGAATTGAAGTAATATTTTATCCCTAAATCACCATAAGTTTATAGTTAGTATTCGAAGCGGGTAGAACCATATAACTATGTCCCACTTTGTTGCATTTTCTTGCACTTGTTGAATTAATGTCGTTGATGTTAAAGGATGATGATTTTATAAAGAGAGAATTTAAAGAAATTTAAAGAAAACTTGAAGGTTGTCAAGTTCAACATGACAGATATAGTTCTTCATCAAGAGTGTCCAAGCACATAGGAATCCTAGTCATGAGGCATGAAGAGAGATTAAGAACCATGAAAGGTCACAAGAATGTGAAGGTTGTTTGTGCACTATGTGGGCATCGTAGTGAGTTGGAAAGGAACTCATCAATTCCTTAGAGTCCACCTATAAGGGTAAAGCCTCCATTCTAGGTCTACACATAGAACCCTCCTAAACCCCGCCTTCTACACCAACCTTTAACTACTTCTTGGTGTGTATGTGCTAAGGACTGCTTTTACGTTTAAAATATGTTGAGTATCGATTTTCGTACACCGTACTAAACTACCAATTCTTTGTGTAATTATTCCCTAGTCTTAGGTATCTAGGAAAGGTAGCTATTCTAATGACCCAATTTTGATTATGAGATCTGTATGAAATTTAAACTTTGTTGTCTGGTACATGTGATGTGTAGAATGTTGTATGGGGTGATTGATTCACACAAATGATTCCCCCTCGTATGGGGTATATGTAACGTCATCGAAGGAGTATGTGGCCCAAGAGAGGACCAATGCTTGTGCTAAAACTATTCCCTACATTAGGGAGATCTTAGGAAGTCACACAGAGTTCATTATCTAGGCAATATCCTTGCACGGTCATTCATATTAAGGCAATTAAAATCGATAAGAGTAATGTCAATATACCGATACACATTAGGGGTGAAAGTTTTCAATTTAAAAATATTTTGAATTATATATTGGGGGTATGTTAGAGAGGTGGGTCAAAGGAGAGATAGGGTTAGTTTTTATATAAAACTAAAACATTTCAACACTAGTTTTTAAAATTAAATACTTTAAAATTGCAAAATAATTGTTATTATAAAGTTAAATTATAATATCTTTTTATAAGGAAATTTTAATCAAGAGATTCTTAACCAATAACTAATAATATGGTAGAATCTAGGATTGAGTATGTTTTTCAATATTAATGATATTATTTCACCATCTTAATTATTCAAATAACTATTGATAAATGATTAAAGATTAACATTATGGTAATTGGTTATATGTATCGACTTAGTCTATACTTTGTCTTTAGAGAAAAAAATATATTAAGAAAATAATGATTGAGTGAGAAACACAATATATTTTCTGTTTGATATATTATGGTAGAAATAAAAGGGAAAATAAAATTGTAGTGGAAAAATGGTTCAGTAAGGTACATGTGAAAAAGGGGGTATTTTCATTATAATAATATAATGGGATGGGGTATTATCAATTGAATAATTAGAGGTAAAAATAACATTGAGGGTATTCTTTAATACCCTTTGAATGAATGTGCTATACCATAATTTTTACTTAATCGAACCCTTATGGTTAATTAACAACCTAAGTTGCTAATTCTCTTTTACTATCGAAGATAACTCTATTTTTATATTAGCTTACCTCTAGGTATTTTGGATAGGGTAAATTTTAAGACCCCCCTTTAAATAAACCATAGATATTACTTGGAGAATTTCTAAAAAAAAATTTGAAATCTTGGTGAATGCCGCAAATTGAAAGTAAATGTTGTCATTCGATAGAAAATATGATCTCGTAGCATTATACTTTAGATTGGTAGTAAATTTCTATTTTTTACATGTAATAAAGGTGATTTGAATATAAATTTTTTGTTATTACTCTAAAATCTAGGTGAATCAACACAAAAAATTAACTTTTACCCAAAAATTTAGGCAAAATAGCAAGTGACCTAACACCTCAAAATTAGCCAAATCCAAATTTCAAAAACTCAAATATTCGTTAATTAACTAATATTAGTGACTAAAATTTACACTAATTTTGGGTATTTCAAACCAACCTATGACAATGTTGTCATGCTAAATGTCTAGCAATAATTTTTTTGAGTGATGACAACTAAGACCATGATTTGAATACCTCTTCCTTGTTTATTGTGAACCATTCTACATCATCCCATCAAAGTTACACAATACCTTTGGGTTTGTGTCATCCAAATTATGGATAAGAGGAACATGATAACATGGTTATCAAGTGTGTTTCATGTGCATGTGAATGGATCCAATTTGATTTCATACTGATACTATGCTTTGAGGTGGAATAGTGCTCTCTAGAGAACTAAATTGACTATTTTGGCCATATTTTAGCATGAGGACATCCCTCAAAAGCTGAGGATAACTGATCAACCCATTTGAGAATTTTGCAAGAGACTAATAAAGTGATACAATGAAATTTAGCAAAAATACAAGGATGAAATTGATGTTAGGAACAATTCAAGCAAAATCGGGTCATTTTGGGAACATGGAATGATGGATCGAACGGAGAAAGTCACCTTATTCTAAATATTAGGGATTCTGTGAGCAATTGGGAGGAAACTAATAGGAAATATAAAACTATTAGAATCCTCCAAATGATAGAAAAATCAATTTTTTTTCTAAGTCTTCAAGATCTTCTGTTATAGCTCAAGTCAACGTTGCTTTTCCTTTGTGCTAAAATGGTGAATGGTGCCATATATAAAATTACATGCTAGATAAAGTATTGAAATTTGTGGGAATGAAATTATTAGATGATTTGGAGTTAAAATCATATAATATTTCACCTGCGTACTCCAAATTTCACTCACAGGGCAAAAAGGCAAGTTGCATGTTCTAATTTTGGATTAGGATGAGGACATCTGAATCACTTAAAGGTTTGAGTGCATTTATAAAGTTTTTTTGATCCCTTTCACTTGTCCTAAGGTAAAAAAGGATATATGGGACAAACCACATGGGTCTATAACATACAATTCACATAAGGAAAGCAAGACAATTATAAGCCTCATAATTATTAACACTTCCAATAAAGAAAATATAGGAATTGAAGTAACATTTTATCCTTAAATAACCATAATTTTATGCTTAGTACTGTAAGCGGGTAGAACCATATAACTATGTACCACTTTGTTTCATTTTCTTTCACTTATTGAAATAATGTCATTGATGTTAAAGGATGATTATTTTATAAAGAGATAATTTGAAGAAAACTTGAAGGTTGTCAAGTTCAACATGCAAGACATAGGTCTTCATTGAAGAGTGTTCAAGTGCATAGGAAGCCTATTCATGAGGCATGAAGAGAGATGAAGAACCCTAAAAGGTCACAATAATGTGAAGGCTCTTTGCACACTATGTGGGCATGTTAGTGAGGTGGAAAGACACTCATGAGTTCCTCAGAGTTCACCTATAGGGGTAAAGCCTCCATTCTAGGTCTACACCTAGACCCCTCCTAAACCATGCCTGACCTAATGAGGCATGGTGATCTGTTATAAAATAGAAAATTCACATGTTATAATGGATAAAGGTAAGGTGAGTTTTTCCAGGTATGATGATATAGGTTGAAGCCTTGGTTTGAAGGAAAAAGTAAGAAAATTAATTTCAGTGCCTTATCGAGCTAAAAAAATGAAGATTCAAAACCGATAAGAAATTTCAGTTGCCCATATGCTTTTAATTGATTTACATGGGAGTATTATATGTTTATGAGAGATGGGAAAGGGTTCTAGCTAAGAATTCTAGACATTGGTTTAGTATTATAAGTCCCATCCTTTTATGAACAATCATTAAAACCGTAGCTAGTCAAAAACCTCTCTTAAACCCTAAGAAGGAATCAATAGGAAATATATTGTTAAAATATGATAAATATGGATTTAATTTCTTAGGAAACATATTTGAGATTATATTGAACTATCCTGTACCTCTAGGTGGTAGTGGTTAGTCAGATGAGAGAGAAAATGTGCAGTACCGCCTATTTTGTCAAGAAGTTTTAGGTCTCAAAAGTTGCATTGGAAAACATAATTAAATAGATTAAAGGAGGTGTTAGAGACCCATTATCCATGTCTATGGTTGTTTCTAGAGAGGTTCCAACATCTAAGTGTACTAATGAGGTCATCAAAGTTGGGTAGTCAAAGAGAGGCCTAACGGAGAAAAAACCAACCTACTTAAAAAGATGAATTGATGATGATTGCAGAGTAAAGCGGTGGAATAAAGTGCATGGAATTTATTTCTAGGTCCTACACGAAATACAAATGCTTTGAAGAATATATAAGAGTAAGTATATGTTGATAAAAAGTTATCACAAGCTAACTAGTTCGACTCTATCGTAACGGGGTTATTGAGGTCAAGTAATTGGCCTACAAGAAAAATATTTTCCATTAGAATGTACATGGTTTTCGTTTATGAGAGTATTTAGGGGTTCTCATAGGACAATATAAATCAAATGTGTCTACGCATTTGATTGAGATTAAGTTATTCATGACGTGTTTTTGAGGTATTTTTGGTAGTTTTTTCTTGACAAGCTTTCATGGAATGAACGAAAGGTTCAAATCTAAAAAAACATCAAGGAGATTAGAAGGTGCCATTGAAATAGTATTTGAAATGTTTTTAATTTTTAATGCTATGTGATCCCAGAAAGTCATGGTGGGTCGTTAGTTAAGCATGTAGACCTAATAAAATTAGGTCTTCATAAGACCTATAGGTGAAAAGGCCTTATGGAGTTGTGGTACACAAAAGGAGGTTTATGTTGTGATATAAAAATTTTTATAAGAAGATCAAAAATATATTGTATGGCTGACCTAAGTGGTTTTAGGTGTTTGTGGATTTCGGAAGGCTGATGTCTACATGCATATATCCAAGTGAAGAATATTATTAAGTGAAGAAGTATATTATGTAAATTTGAGGAGTGATTAAAGACTAGAAAAGAAGAGGGGTGTTCATAGTTTTTGATGAAACAATAGAGAGTTCAAAAATTATAATTTTTATAGAGATGGTTGAGTGACTTAGGGAGTTGGTGCTTCCTAAAACCTAGTTAAGTAGGTGCTTAAATATTTTTGGGTTGGTGCTACAAGTTGAGTGAGTGCTCAAATGAATTTTATATTTTTCAATAATTTATATGAAAATAGTCCATTTGTAGAGTTCTTAGTGGGTTTTGTTCCTCTTGATGGTTTCCCACTTATATGTGCGTGTTCTCTCTTGCTTTGTGTTCATGTGGATGGATGCTTACGCATTGTAATATCACTATGCTTTACAATTTTAAATTGCATTATCTCCCCATCATTCACTTGAAGATTTGACCAATCTAAAACGTGGGAAGGATCAAATACATACTTGTATAAATAATAAAACATGGAAAATATCATGAAACTTAGAGATAGAAGGAGGGAGATCCAACTTGTAAGCCATGAAACTAATCATTTCAAGAATTTCAAGAGGTCGAAAAAACTAGTGGATAACATAAAATATTTTCAAAATGTAATGGAAATTTTTTGAGGGTTCACCATCAAAATACCATATCAAAAATTTAAAAATATCTTGGAGTTCTCTTATGATTAGCATATAATTTTTTTGTCTATATGACACTTCTTGAATTATTTGTCTTATGAGATAAAAATTTTCATCATAAGACTAGAATTCTTCTATTTCTTAGATAGATATAATATCCATCCTATCCCAAAAGATAAGGATCATGCACCGCATTCCATGTAATTATTCAAAAGGGGTCATCCTTAGAGAAAAATGATAGGTATTATTATAAGTGAATTCCACTAAGTGAAGGTACTCTTCCCATTTTATTTGTCTATCCGTTATGTACATTATTAAAATTTCCTCAAGGACTTCATTTACCCCGTTGATTTTCCCATATATTTTAGGATAATAGGTAGAACATAAATTAAAATTGGAATCAAAATTATTGGTAATAGTTTTACAAACCAGGTAAATAAATAATTTGTCACTATAAAAATGATTACATCAAAAATACGATGTAACTAGAATGTTTACTTGACAAACCTTTCATACAACACTGGGGACTCATCCTTAAGTTTTCCTAAAATAAACTATGCAGCCTTGGCTAACTTGTCCATGAAAAAAAAATATTATGGTGTAAAGATAACCCAAAAATTCAATCCATAGAAATGATATACTACTTTTCATTAGGGATTTCACAGGATACAAAAGTCCTCCTTTATTGAAATATTCATCTTTAACTCACCGACATTCAAAAAATTTAATGATAAAAATTCCTAATTTCTTACACATTCAAGTCAATGGTTAAATCCTTTTTAACACATGAGTCATTTTAATGAATTCAGGGGTGATAAAAATGAGGAGCTTGATGTAGTTAAAAACTTGTTTGTGTAACCTCTTGAAACTAACAAATAAATCCTTCCTTGGTATCTTTAAATTCTATAATGGTTGAAGGAATATTAAATAACATTTCATTCTAATTAATCTAAAATGTAATTTAGATTCCTAATTTGAATGCAAGATTGTAGTAAATAAATCAATAACTAAGAAAAATAATAAATATTCAAGAACACGAAGCAATAATGAAAACCTAATTCAAAAGAGAGGGTAAGAAGCCTTAGCTGATTCGTAGTGAGATCTGGAATGTTCCAAATCTTTGATCAGCTAGATAGAAAGGAAGAAGTGTCACACAAAAGCCATGGAAAATGTAGATATGGAGGAACAAGCTAGATTTGGGCACTTGAAGAGGGACAAGGGTGTTTAGGGGTGCCCTAGACCTATTTTTAGGCGTTTATGTCTACGAAAAATGCTCAAAACACCTCCTCGATGTGTCAAAAGGTGTTCACCTATAGTCACATTTGGTTTCGTTGAGGCCGCACGATGATCAGCAAGGTTGCTGGAAACCTGCAACAAAGAATAGACATACAAAACCTTCAAATAGACATCAAATCCTTAAAAAAATAAATATGCTAAATGAGGGGTCAGACTGTCCTCAGTTGCCGAAATGATAGAATTACAATTGATAACTACACTATATCTCAGACCCAACATATTTATGTATGTGTGTGGAAGTGTACCCTAGGTTGCTCTTGTGCATGTCCCATTGCAATAGTGAATAAGTAGCTAAATGTATAATGTAGTAAATATGTGCATGGAATAGAATAAACTTCCATCCTATGAAATGTGATGTAGAAAACCATCCCTTGTGTCCCTTTTTATGGAAATAAATGGAAGCAATGGATATATTAGATGCCTTGATGGATGCAATCTTAGGGGGTGATAGATAGTGCTTAGTTCTTGGTCCCTTATTTTTATTAGAGATTAAAGAGGGTTAAAGGGACCCTAACCTTTACAAAAGATGGAGAGAAAACAAGAGATTGAGGATATAAAAATACTAGCATCTACCAAAGTGGCACCGATAAACAAAGAACAAACATAAAAAAAACACCAATAAAACAAAAAATAGCAAAACCATCTCACCCATGTGGCCCTTTCCTTTTAAATCTTAGCTACATTTTTAGGGTAGAGATAGTTGCTTTATTTTTTTGACTCAAAATTTTCATTCCTTTTCCATATTCAGATTTACATTTTTAGTGTTTTGGATAGGAATCAAAATTTGTGTGTGTTTTGCAAGGTCATGGTATCGTGATAAGGCATCCATATCAATATTTCTAATTTGTTGCACTTTCTCCTCTTTCGGGTCCATAGATTTCTAAGAATCTGATTCACAATCTTATGGATCATTTAAAAAAGATGACTAGGATTAGATTTCTTCCACCAACAACTTCTACCTTTAGCCTATTTTCTAACCAAGTGATAATTTGATTCAAAATGAACAAGAGAAATGCAATTCTTACATCTAAAGAGAAACACTTCATAATCAAGATTTTGAGTCCAAGTTCTATCCTCAACTTTAAGATCAATAGTGGTCGGGAAATCAACAGAAGTATCCATATCAACCAAGATTCTAACATACATAGTGTGCTAAAAATATTTAGTTTTTGGATCAATAGCTAAGAATTTGCCTAAAGTGTTATCAATAGTAGTTAAGAAACTATGCGGCCAGGATTGGAGGTACAATTATCGTAGATGAATCCATACTGTTTTAACTTGGAAATTATCAAAAATCAGGTTAAACAAAGGGAAAAATGGTTTCATCAAAAGAACATGAGATTGAAATTCCCAAACTTTTAAAAAATTGGATTGCTATCTAAAGCATTAGCAAATGCAACGATAAAAACCATGAGCACTAGGAAAATATATATCCTACCTTTCAAAAAAGGTCCCCATTGCTATGAATTATAGGCATTAAGTGATGGTAGACACTGGGAAAATGTTGTTGAATCTGAAAACTAAACCATTCCTCTTAAAACCAGCTTCATATTGAATCACCTCTTCCCCAAAACTAACTAAAGGAGTAGATTTATCATAAGTAATTGGCTTACTTTTCTTAGGTACCCAAAAACCTCTTTTCGATTACCTAGCCCCTCACCACATCCTTGAAAGAAACTTTAGCAGGAGGCTTATCACTCTATAGACTTGGCTGAGATTGAAAGGGGAACCATTTTGTTACATGCCCTACTCCATCCTTTGGTAACAACTCATACATAACTAAGCTTCCACGAATAGGTGCTCCGAAACAAGGATATGTGTACCATACAAATCAAGATTGGGGAGCCCCTAGCACAAGGCTAGAGAGTGGATTCTCAGGTTGAAATTGGGTTAAAATCCCTCCTCTCAAGGATCACTCATAATACTGTGTAGAAATAACAATTCCACCATTATTCCCATCCCCCATTAAATGGACCAAAGATCGAGATTTACCAAGAGCTCTAGAACTACCACCAATGAAACTTTATTTCCATCCTCTTCATTGGAACCTATAGTAAAAACATATAGGGCCACATTCCATGGAAAAATACATCCATCATTATTTCCTTCATAGGACCAGGGGACATTCTTTGTCATCCAAGAAAGAACCATTCTAGGAAATAGGTGTGTAAGAATTAGAAGGGGTACCATTTGCAACTGTGTTCAAACTAGATTCGAAGAATGAGGCCCCACTACCATTCACCCACCATCCTCGAAACTACCGCCACATCCCATGCCAAGTCCTAGAAGGCCAAAACGATTAGGGTTAGTGTGGAAATACTCATCAAGAGAACTCATTTTTTTAAAGTATAGCAAATATAGACGTGGGAAACAAAATACATGCTTTTCCCTTATTATTATCACGTAAATTTCTATTTGTATGATTCCTTCACTTAAATTTCATAATTAACCCTGAAAAGACTAACTACTAAAAAGATAAGATGGTGAAATGGCTAGAAAGGGCCCAAAAAGTGAGAATAAAGTATAAAGGGTATTGGAGTGCCCATAGGGTATAATGGAACCTAGCCCTAGTGTCTGGTGGGCAATGGTATCCAGATGGTCAATACCAAAGAGTGAAAAGATAGGCTAATAAAGTAAAGGTAAAATAGTAAAACTAGCAAGATAAAGCAAAGAAAGGTGGACAAAGACATTGGTTAATTAATAATTTTATTACTTAGGAATCATATGAATAGTGGTATGTGATAAAGAATAGATAATTACCCAAAGTGTGTGATTGTGTGTCTAAATTTACCCCCACCTTATATTGGTGAGTGGGAAGCTCAGTAACATAAAGTAGATAGAGATGCATACTTGATAAGTATGTAGATCGATGATGAAAGCGTGCCAAGGGGCTAGACAAAGCATGGAGTGGTAAAAAGGTTGAGCATGGATGGTGAGGAGGAAATGTGTAAAAATGACGATGATAATGAACCTAGGGTGAAGCACATGTGTAGATGTTATGATGTACATGTTGTTGATTTTTACGTGTGTGATGATGTTATTGTTGATGTTGTTGTCTAATGCTTCCCATACGAGATGACCCAGTAAAAGAAAAGATGACAAGTAGTCAAATATGTGTGTATATGTAAAAACCGCATAAGTAAAGTATGTAAAAATGTTGAAAATGAAAAAGGAACATGTGCATCTGATCCATGATGAGAAAAGGGTGTAGAAAAGATCATGTAGATGATGTTTATATATGAGTTTTTGGGCAATCTCAAGCCAGTGTAATGTAATAAGTGTAGGGAGAATTGTCTACTATCATCAACCAACTGTAACTACTTCTTGTTTAAAAACCACTTGAGATGGTGTGTATGTGCTAAGGACTATTTTCCCTTTAAAAGATGTTGTGTATGGAGTTATGTAGACTATGTTGAACTACCAATTTGTGTAACTATTCCTTGGTCTTAGGTATCTAGGAAAGGCCACTATGCTAATGACCCAAGTTTGATTATGAGATATGTCCTGAAATGTAAACTTTGTTGTCTTCGGGTACCATGATGTGTAGAATGCCATATGGGGTGATTGATTCACACAAATGATTCCCCCCTCGTATGGGGTATATGAAATGTCACTAAAGGAGTATGTGGCCCAAGAGAGTACCAATGTTTGTGCTAAAACTATGCCCTATAGTAGGGAGATCTTAGCTAGTCACACGGAGTTCATTATCTAGGCAATATCCTCGCACGGTCATTCATATTAAGGCAATTAAAATCGATAAGAGTAATGTCAATATACCGGTACACATTAGGGGTGAAAGTGTTTAATTTAAAAATATTTTGAATTATATATTGGGGATATGTTAGAGAGGTGGGTCAAAGGAGAGATAGGGTTAGTTTTTATATAAAACTAAAACATTTCAACACTAGTTTTTAAAATTAAATACTTTAAAATTGCAAAATAATTGTTATTATAAAGTTAAATTATAATATCTTTTTATAAGGAAATTTCAATCAAGAGATTCTTAACCAAGAATTAATAATATGGTAGAAGCTAGGATTGAGTATGTTTTTCAATAATAATGATATTATTTCACCATCTTAATTATTCAAATAACTATTCATAAATGATTAAATATTAAGATTATGGTAATTAGTAATATGTATTGAATTAGTCTATACTACTGTCTTTAGAGAAAAAATGTATTAAGAAAATAATGATTGAATGAGAAACATGATATATTTTCTATTTGATATATTATGGTAGAAATAAAAGGGGAAAATAAAATTGTAGTGGAAAAATGGTTGAGTAAGGTACATGCAAAAAGGGGGTATTTTAATTCTAATAATATAATGGGATGGGGTGTTATCAATTGAATAATTAGAGGTAAAAAATAACATTAAGGGTATTCTTTAATACCCTTTGAACTAATGTTCTATACCATACTTTTACGAAGTGAACCGCTTGTGGCTAATTAACAACCTAAGTTGATAAGTCTCTTTTACTACTCGAAGATAACTCTATTTTTATATGAGCTTACCTCTAGCTATTCTTTCCAAGGTAAATTTTAAGACCCCCCTTAAAATAAACTATAGATATTACTTGAAGAATTTCTAATAATGAATTTTGAAATCTCGGTGAATGCCACAAATTGAAAGGAAATGTTGTCATTCGATAGAAAATGTGATCTACGGTAGCATTATACTTTAGACTGGTAGTAAATTTATATTTTTACATGTAATAAAGGTGATTTGAATATAAAAATTTGGTTATTACTCTAAACGCTATGTGAATCAGACCAAAATATTAAATTTTACCCAAAAACTTTAGGTGAAATAGCGAATGACCTAACACCTAAAAATTAGCCAAATCCAAATTTCAAAAACACAAATATTCATTAATTAACTAATATTAGTTACTAAAATTTACATTGATTTTGGCTATTTCAAACTAACCTATGACAATGTTGTCATGCTAAATGTCTAAGCACGCAAAATTTAAATTTTGAGTGATGACAACTAAGCCCAAAAGATTTGAATACCTCTTCCTCATTTATGTGAACCCTTCCTCTATCATCCCATGAGGGTACACAACACCTTTGGGTTTGTGTCATCCCCATTATGGCTAAGAGGAACATGATAACATGGTTTTTAAGTGTGTTTCATGTGCATGGGAATGGATCAAATTTTTGGTGGAATAATGCTCTTTAGAGCACTAAATTGACTATTTTATCCATATTGTAGCATGAGGACATCTCTCGAAAGGTGACTATAAATGATCAACCTGTTAGAGTAGGTATTTACCTTAGCTCATGTTCACCTAGGTACTTTATTTATCTTTATTGTATTTATCCTCACCCACTTATGTGTGTGGATATTTCTTTTATCTTATTTAGATATTAGGAGATATTATCTAGTTGTTAGGTATAGTTCTTTCCTTGATCTATGGTATTGACTAGATCCTTGATTTCTAGTTCTCTCGTAAATCTATGGTCTTGACTAGTTCTTTGATGACTAAGTATTTCCTTGATTTATGGCTTGATCTATGACCTGACTGGTTCTTAGATTGTTATTCCTTACCTATTTAAGCAAGGCCCATTATCAATGTATTATATTGAGTTCCATAATAATATATAATATTGCTTCTCATTTGTTTGCAAAGGTTTATGTAAAGTTATTCGGCGAATTACTTTTATCTTATTGATCGTGGTGTTTAATTAGAATCTATGTTCTTGGTGGTATGATCTGGTTATTGTTCCTTTCACAACCCATTCAAGAATTTTACAAGATACTAATGAAGTGATACAATGAAATTTAGCAAAAATATGAGGAGGAAATTGATGTTAGAACAATTCACGCAAAATTGGGTCATTTTGGGCACAGGGAATGAAGGATCCAACAAAGAAAGTCACCTTGTTGTAAATATTATGGTATTTCCTTGAGAATTTGGGAGATAAAAAATAGGAAATATAAAACTATTAGAATCCTCCAAATGATAGAAAAATCAATTTTTGTCTAAGTCTTCAAGATCTTTTGTTATAGCTCAAGTCGCCATTTCTTGTCCTTTGTGCTAAAAGGGTAAATGGTGCCATATATAAAATACATGCTGGATAAAGTATTGAAATTTGTGAGAATGAACTTAGTAGATTATTTGGAGTTAAAATCATATAATACTTCACCTTTGTACTCCAAATTTCATTCACAGGGCAAAAAAGGCAAGTTGCATGTTCTAATTTTGAATGAGGATGAGGACATCCGAATCACTTAAAGGTTTGAGTGCATTTATAAAGTTTGTGTGTTCCCTTTCAGTTTTCCTAAGGTGAATATGGATATATGGGAGAAATCTCATGGTATATAACATATAATGCATAGAAAGGAAAGCAAGACAATTATAAGCCTCATAATTATTAACACTTCCTATAAATAAAATGTAGGAATTGAAGTAACATTTTATCCCTAAATCACCATAATTTTATGGTTGGTATTAATAAGTGGGTAACACCATATAACTATGTCCCACTTTGTTGCATTTTCTTGCACTTATTGAATTAATGTTGTTGATGTTAAAGGATGATTATTTTATAAAGAGAGAATTTGATGAAAACTTCAAGGTTGTCAAGTTCAACATGAAAGACCTAGTTCTTCATCAAGAGTGTCCAAGTGCATAAGAAGCGTAGTCATGAGGCATGAAGAAAGATTAAGAACCATGAAAGGTCACAAGAATGTGAAGGTTGTTTGCACACTATGTGGGCATGGTATTGAGGTGGAAAGGAACTCATTATTTCTTTAAAGTCCACATATAGGGGTAAAGCCTCCATTCTAGGTCCGCATCTAGAACCCTCCTAAACCCCGCCTCACCTAATGAGGCATGGTGATCTGTTATAAGATGGAAAATTCACATGTTAGAATGGATAAAGGTTAGGTGATTTTTTCTAGGTATGATGATATAGGTTGAAGCCTTGGTTTTAAGGAAAAAGTAAGAAAATGAATTTCAGCCTTATCGAGCTCAAAAATGAGGATTCAAAACCCGATAAGAAATTTCAATTGCTCATATGCTTGTAAATCCTATAAATCAGAGTATGATATGTTTATGAGATATGGGGAAGGGTTCTAGGTAAGAATTATAGAAATTGGTTTAGTATTATATAAGTCCCATCCTTTTATGAACAACCATTAAAACCATAGCTAGTCAAAATCCTCTCTTAAACCCTAAGAAGGAATCAATAGGAAATATATTGTTAAAATATGATCAATATGGATTTAATTTCTTAGGAAACCTATTTGATATTATAGTGGACTCTCCCAGGTACCTCTAGGTGGTGGTGGTTAGTCAAATGAGAGAGAAAATGTGCAGTACACGCCTATTTTGTTAAGAAGTTTTAGGTCGAAAAGTTGCATTGGAAAATATAATTAAATAGATGAAAGGAGGTGTTAGAGACCAATTATCCATTTCTATGGTGGTTTCTAGAGAGGATCCAACATCTAAGTGTACCTATGAGGTCATCAAAGTTGGGTAGTCAAAGAGAGGCCTAACGGAGAAAAAAATGGCCTACTTAAAAAGATGAATTGATGATGATAGTAGAGTAGAGTGGTGGAATAAAGTGCATGAAATTTATTTCCAGGTCCTACATGAAATACAAATGCTTTGAAGAATATATCGAGTCATTATATGTGGATAAAAAGTTATCACAAGCTAACTAGTTTGACTCTATCAAAATGGGGTTATTGAGGTCAAGTAATTGGTTTGCAAGACCAATAATTTCCATTAGAATGTATGGTTTTACTTTATGAGAGTGTTTAGGGGTTCTCATAGGACAATATAAATCCATCTAATTTGATATAATGTGAGAACGTAATTGTTGGAGATTAAGTTCTTTATGATGCATTTTTAAAGTATTTTGGGTAGTTTGTTCTTAAGAAGCTTTCATGGCATGAATGAAAGGTTCAGAGCTAAACAAGCATGGAGGAGATCATAATATGTCATTGAAAGAGAATTTTGAAGGCTTTTAATGTTTTATAATGCTATGTGATCCCAGGAAATTCATGGTGTGTCGTTAATCATGTAGACCTAATAAAATTAGGTCTTCATAAGAGCTAAAGGTGAAAAAGGCCCAATGGAGTTGTGGTAGATAAAAAGAGGTTTATGTTGTGATAGAAAAATATTTATAAGATGATCTAAAATATATTGTATGGATGACCTAATTGGTTTTAGGTGTTTATGGATTTTAGAAGGATGATGTCTATGTGCATATATCCAGGTGAAGAATATTGTTGAGTGAATAAGTGTAGTATGCAAATTTGAGGAGTGATCAAAGACTAGAAAAGTAGAGTGGTGTTCATAGTTATTTGATGGAAAAATAGAGAGTTCAAAAAGTGATAATTTTTATAGAGATGGATGAGTGACTTAGGAGTTGGTTCTTCCTAAAATCTAGTTAAGTAGGTGCTTAATTTTTTTGGGGTTAGTGCTACAAGTTGAGTGAGTGCTCAAATGAATTTTATGTTTTTCAATCATTTATATGACAATAGTCCATTTACAGAGTTCTTAGTGGATCTTTTCCCCTTAAAGTTTTCTCACTTATATATGTGTGTTCCCTCTTGCTTTGTGTTCATGTTGATGGTTGCTTATGCATTGTAATATCACTATGATTTCATGGTTCATTCAAGTTAATGTGTATTAAATGATAAAATATAATTAAAAGAAAAATTTCAAAGAACACCGATTCACCCACTAGTGTATTGTGATTCCAACAAGGCCATCCTTTTACAAGGAGAACCATGATTCCATAACTTAAAATTTGCATAGTAAAGAATATTTAAAATACCTACTTCATGGTTATAATACACAAAAACATTATTTTGTAAACCTTACTAAGTTATTTGAGCTAGGAAAAATTTCCCCAAAAATATTTCATTAATAAAACCTGCAATATATAAAAAATAAATGCAACACCCAAAAGGGTGGGTAAATTTGATCTCTCCATTGGAGTAGATGTCATATGGCCCTACCCTTCCCATCTATCTAAAATATTATATGAGTGATTTGATCCAATCCTAAACGTAATCTAAGCTAAGAACCACCTAGCTCAAAGTATTCCATAGAAAATGAGACACAATCAAGAAACTACATTGAGAACTAAATATCTCAAACCTAGTAAGGTAAACCATCTAAGGGTATAAAGTGGAAAATCCACAATAGTAAGCCATATGAGGGAAATATACCATTAAGTATAAATATTTAAAATAATGGTATAATAAAACCATATACACTGTCTTGTACAAAGAGAAATTTTAGTGTCGTGGAATGAAATGAGGGAATTTCCATTTGTAAGAAAATTGAAGTACATTCATGTACTTCCAATTCAATTAGCAATATATTAATCATGAATTTAGAAAAAAATGAGAAGAAAAATCCCGATACCATAAATTACACTAGTCCTCTTCAATTATCTTGTGCTAAAAGTGTTCTTCTTGATGCCAAAAATATTTCAAATTTAAAAATGAACTACAAAACCCCATTCTATCTCCTTTAAGGGCTTACAAAATCGTTAATATTCCAAAATATTAATAATAAAATTAGTAGTAGAAATAAAGGATCCACTTCCATCTTACTCTACTCTTCACTATATATCCGCCACCTTTTGACCAAGAAAACTCAATGGAGTAGAGTGTAAAACCCACATGCCAAAATATTCCATCAAATACCAATCATAACGGTCAACAATGTACATGGTAACCCTAAAGGATAATTAATGAATTTTGGGAGGTTGATGCCAAAGGTTAACATAATAATTCATTGCACTATGGTAACTTATGGCGGTCTTTTAACCATGTCATAACATAACATGCCATAACTTACTAAAGGTACATACGAAGGAAAAATAACACATAACCACAATGCTCTAATAAAGTAGTGCTTGATAGGGAGGAGTGCCACCTAGGTTAGCATAATTCAAATTTATTTTACATTTCCACACTTAAATGTGCTCAATCTATCACTTATTTTTATAAGCTTAAAAATCCTTGATAAGAATCAAAGTGGTTAATCTATATGACCTTAACAACATACAAGCACTATATACTACACAATGCTTCAGATACAAAGAAAAACATATAAAAGTGTAATATTAATAATAAATGTAAATGCACAGAGGGAAAGAGATTATGAAAATTACTTGGGTATCATAATTATTTGTAGCAATGAGAGAACTAAATGTTTCCATATTACATAGCTCAAATATTTGATTTCCATTTATCATTCACCTACCAAAATGATGGATGTCATATAATTTAATGAATGTAAATAAAACAATATAAAAATAAAAATGATCATCATAAAATAAAAATCACAAGATACTTTCCCCTTACTTCTTATTAGGTGACTTTAATCACATGCCTCCAAGGTATTGACAATTAGATTACTACTATATTGAGTATACATATTTATAAATATAACTTAAAATCACATGAGAATCCATACTATATTATGATCACCTCATAAATTTCAATTTCACCATTTGTAACAAGTAAGCACATATCTTCAAAAAATGGAGTAATACATCATAATAAAAATGAATTCCTATCAATGTGCCCTATAGGAACTTAATATATATTTCAAATATATCTATATAGTGGGGTATTACATCCTTCCCCTTTAAGATGGTATAATCATAATGTCAATAAAAAAATGAGGGTAGCAGTATTTGAATTTTTTTCATCTATTCATGTGGTAATCCACTCATTTATTTGGTCATATTGGACTAAAACCTAATTCACATGCATATTTAATAGCGTAATGTTACCATTTTATAACACATATACAAGTTTAAATTGCATTATCTCCCCATCACCCACTTGAAGATTTGACCAATCTAAAACATGGGAAGGATCAAATACATAATTTATAAATAATAAAACATGGAAAATATCATGAATATTAGAGATATAAGGAGGGATATCCAACTTTGTAAGCCATGAAAATAATCATTTCAAGAATTTTAAAAGGTCGGAAAAACTAGTGGATAATATAAAATATTTTCAAAATGTAATGGAAAGTTTTTGAGGGTTCACCCTCAAAATACCATATCAACAATTTCAAAATATCTCAGAATCCTCTTAAGGTTAGGATAATTTTTTTATCTATCTAACACTTCTTGAATTATTTGTCTTATGAGATAAAATTTTTGATCATAAGACTATAATTCTTCTATTTCTTAGATAAATCTAATATCCATCCCATCCCAACAAATAAGGATCATGCACCACATTCCATGTAATTATTCAAAAGGGGTCATCCTTAGAGAAAAATGCTAGGTATTATTCTAAGTGAATTCCACTAAATTAAGGTACTCTTCCCATTTTATTTGTCTATCCATAATGTACATTATTAACATTTCCTCAAGGACTTGATTTACCCTTTTGATTTTCCTATATATTTTAGGATAATAGGTAGAACATAATTAAAATTGGAATCAAAAGTATTGTTAATGCTTTTCCAAACCATGTAAATAAAGAATCATCACTAACATCAGAAAGACCATGTAACAAGAAAATTTCCTTGAAAAACCTTACATATAACACTGGGAATCATCCTTAAGGTTTCTTGAAATAAACTATATAGCCTTGGCTAACTTTTCCATGAAAAAAAAAAATTATGGTGCAAAGGTAACCTGAAAATTAAATCCATAGAAATGATATGCCACTTTTCATTAGGGATTTCATAGGGATACTAAAGTCCTCCTTGATGGAAATATTCGTGTTTAACTCATCGACATTCAAAACATCTAACGATAAAACTTCCTAATTCCTTACACATTCTAGTCAATGGTTAAATCCTTTTTAACACATGAGTCATTTTAATGACTTCGTGGTGACAAAAATTAGAGCTTCATGTAGTTAAAAATTTGTTTGTGTAACCTCTCGAAACTAACAAATAAATCCTTCCTTGGTATATTTAAATGCTATCATGGTCAAAGGAATATTAAATAACATTTAATTCTAATTAATCTAAAATGTAATTTAAATTCCTAATTTGAATGCAAGATTACAATGATAAATAAATCAATAACTAAGTACAATAATAAATATTCAAGAACACTAAGAAATAATGAAAACCTAATTCGACGAAGAGGGTAAGAAGCCTTAGTTGATTTATAGTGAGATTTGGATTGTTCCAAAGCTTTGATCAACTGAATAGGAAGGAAGAAGTGTCACACGTAATCCATGGAAAATGCAGATATGGAGGAACAGGCTAGATTGGGGCACCGAAGAGTGACAAGGGTGTTTAGGGGTGCCCTAGACCTTTTGCATGACGCTCACGTCCGTGAAAATGCTAAAAACCTCCTACGATGTGTCATAAGGTATTCACCTATAGTCATGTTTGGTTGCTTCTAGGTCGCACGAAGATCAACTAGGAGACTAGAAACCTGTAGTAAAGAATAGACATGCAAAACCTTCAAATAGACATTAAATCCTTAAAAATGAAATATGAGAAATGAGGGGTTAGACTTTCCTCAGTGTTACAATGTTTGACTTACAATTGAGAACTACACTACATCCTGCACCTAATGTAGTTCGTGTGTGTGTGTGTGGAAATCTTCCCTAGGTTGCTCTTGTGCGTGTCACACTTGGAATAGTGAACAAATAAATAGATGTAGAATGTAGTAAATGTGTGCATGGAATATAATGAAATTCCATCCTATGAAGTGTGAAGAAAAAAATAGCCCTTGTGTCTCTTGTCATGGAGCTAAATGGATGCAATGGAGATCTTATATGCCTTGATGGATGCAATCTTATGTGGTGATAGATAGTCTTTAGTGCTTGGTCCCTTATATTTTTATTAGCAAGAAAAGAGGGTTAAGGGATCCTACCCTATACAAAATATGGAGATAAAAATAAGATATTGAGGATATAAAAATTACCATACTTTACCAATGTACTTACAAACAAAAAATAAACATCAAACAAACACCATAAAAATAAAAACCAACAAAACTATCTCACCCAAGTGGCTCCTTCCCTTTAGATCTTAGATGCATTTTTAGGAGGGAGATAGTTCCTTTATTTTTCCAACTCACAATTTTTCATTCCTCTTCCATATTTGGATTTAAATTTTCAATATTTTGGATAGGAATTAAAACTTTTAAGTTTTCTCGTAAGGTCATGCGATCCTGATAAGACATCCATATCCGTATTTATGACTTGTTGCACTTCCTCCTCTTCGGGTCCATAGATTTTGAGAATCGATTCACAATCTTGTGGATCATTCAAAAGCTGGATGATTAGGATTAGATTTATTCCACCAAGAACTTATACCTTTAGTGTATTTTCTCACCAAGTGACAATCTGATGCTAAATGAACAAGAGAAATGCAAGTTCTACATCTAAAGGGAAACCCTTCATAATCAATATTTTAAATCCAGGTTTTATCCTCAACTTTAAAATCAATAGTGATCTGGGAAATCAATGAAGTATCCATATCGACCAATATTCTAGCATATGTAGTGTGCTTAAAATAGTTAGTTTTTGGATCAATAGCTAAGAATTTGCCTAAAGTGTTACCAATAGTAGTTAAGAAACTATGCAACCAGAATTGGAGGCACAAGTATGGTAGACGAATCCATACCAGTTTAACTTGGAAATTATTAGAAACCAGGTTAAACAAAGGGAAAAATTGATTCAAATTCCAAAACTTTCTAAAAAAAAAAAAATCCCTATCTAAAGAATTAGCAAATGCCACGATAAGAAAACCACGAGCACTAGGAAAGATATCTAGCCTATCTTCCAAGAATGGTCCCCATTCTTGTGTGAAATCAAGGCATGAAGTGATGGTAGATCCGAGAATTTTTTTGAATCTATAAATTAAACCATTCCTCTTGAAACCAGCTTCAGATTGAATCACCTCTTCCCAAAACTAATAGAGGGAGTAGATTTATCATAAGCCATTGGCTTACTTTGCTTAGATACCAAAAACCTCTGCTCCTATTGCCTACTCCCTCACCGCATCCTTGAAAGACACTTTAGTAGGAGGATGATCAATCAAGACTTGGGCCGAGACTCGAAATGGGGACAAGTTTGTTATAGGCCTTGCTCCATCCCTAGGTAACAGTTCATACCTAGTTGAGATTCCATGAACAAGTGCGCTAAAAACACGAGATAGGTGCATCATGTAGATCGGGGTGCGGGGAGTCCCAAGTGCAAGGTCATATAGTGGATTCTCAAGTTGAACTTTGGTCAAAATCTGTCATCTCAAGGATCCCTCTAACAATGTGTAGAAATAACAACACCGCCATTATTCCCATCCCTTGTTGAATGCGAAGCTCTAGATATACCCAGAGCTCTTGGAAGTACCACTAATGAAACTTTATTTCCATCATCTTCATTGGAACTTGTAGTAAAAAAATATGGGGCCACATTCCATGGAATATTTTTTCCATTATTTTTCCTTCACAGGATCGGGATAGTCTTCATCATCTAAGAAAGAACCATTCTTAGAAATAGGTGTGCAAAAATCACCAGTGGGTACCATCGACAACCGTGGTCGATCTAGATTTAGAAACACTACATCCCACAACCATTCCCCCATTGCCCTTAAAACTACCACCACGTACCTTACCGAATCGTAAGGCCATAATGATTAGGGTTATGGTGGAAATACTCCTCCGGAGCACTCATTTTTTCAAAGTATAGAAAATATAGCTATGGGAAACAAAATATGAGATTAGTCCCTTATTATGATCAAATAAATTTCTATTTATATGATTCCTTCACTTGAATTTGGTAATTAACCCCGAAAAGGCGACTACGAAATATAAGATGCTTAAATGGATAGAAAGGACCAAAAAAGTTATAGTAAAGTAAAAAGGGTATAGGAGTAAAAAGGGGATAGGAGCACCCAAAGGAGACAATGACACTGACGATGGTGTCTTGGCTGGGTGCTAGTGTCTAGGTTCGCCAACACCAAAGAGTAAATAGACAATGAGAAAGTAAAGATACAATACTAAAACTAGCAAGCTAAAGAAAAGAAAGGTGGCTAATGAAATGCATTAATTAATACTTTTCTTACTTAGGAATCATTTGAATAGTGGTATACAATCAAGACTAGATAATTACTCAAAGTGTGTGATTGCGTGTCTACATTTACCTCCACCTTATATTGGTGAGTGGAAAGCTCAGTAACATAAAGTAGATAGAGTTACGTACCTGATGTTGGTTGTCAAATTAGTCTTGCCACATTTTTCCTTAGAAAATCTATCGATTTATGAACTACGTCACTTTATTTTTTCCCGTGTTATGCCTCATTACTATTTGTTGCCATTTTAATTTGTTCTGGGTTGTAGATCACTTATGGGTCCATGGTTTTCTCCTTGTTTCTTCATTTCTCTGGAAAGGGTATCTAATTTGGGTCTCCTGTTCTCTATTCATCTAAAAACTCGGGTTCTCCCATATTTTCCATTCTCCATGGTCAAGATTTGTCTTCCTTGTCATTTCTACCCTAAATACTTGAAGAAAAATGAATGGATGTATCTCTGAGAAGCATATTTGAGCCTTGTAACACTACTAAATTATCTGTCCTTGGAGAAATTTTCATTTTCGGGCTTGAATGTTCATTTTTCTCGTATTTTACGCTTGATTTGTGGGTCTTTCTCTCACCAAATTTACATCCTTACATTAACAGGGGATGTGGCATCTTTTGGTTGGACGTAGCTCAGTTGGGTTCTTTAAAATTTCTATGAATCGCCTCAAGTTAAAAATGTGTCCACATGGAGGAATGGCGCTTGTTTAAGGATCTAATTTTTGTTTTGCCTTGGAGTAGCACCGGGAGGACATGTGGAGGTTTCCGTTGCTTTGCCTAGACTTAGAAAATATTCATATAGCTAAAATAGTGTGGCAGAAAATTGGGACATGTGGCGAGCCCACGCTCATTCAGGGTCTTTGCTTTGGGCACCATTTTAAAATTGCGCCATGGAGACACGTGGAGGAACCACACATGTTGGTGGACTGGCCCTTGAGTTTCATTTTAAAAATTTCTATGAGTACACGTGGAGGCCTCCACTCACTTTACATTTTGATTAGAATTTTCAACGGCCAAAATAAACTACCTCGAGCATGACACATGGAACCTTCCATTGAGCTTCACGTATTCAGACAAACTTTTCCGGCCAAGACACGTGGTGAGTCTGCGCTCATTTAATGTATCAAATTTTTGAGACCATCTCAAGGTGTGTAATGGTGACACATGGTGGTTTGAAAAGTCAAATGGGCGGGGAGGTGGACCATCGGGGGCAATTTGGATGTTTTGCCCTTGAACATGCAAATGACTAAAAACATCAAAATGGCCCATAGGCATGATAAAGGAAAGGTCAAAGCTTTCTCTGGTCAACAGTAGAGGTGCAGACTCTTAGGGGAAATTTGGAAAAATTTCCTTTTAGGAGAAAAGAGTTAAAACATCAAAATGGCCCGTGGACCGGATAGGAAATAGTCAATGTTTTTCCCGGTCAATGGCATGGAAGGGCAGAGTTGCAGGAAAATTTGGAAAATTTTCCCTTTTCCAAAAAGGAGGTGAAATGGAAAAATTTGGCCTCGGTTCCACTGGGCCAACCTTACGACATGTAATAGGCTCATTTCTCGAGGGTGGAGGTGTGGAACAAAATGTGAAATTTTCCATTTTTTCAAAAGTTGTAAAAGGTTAGAGGAAGCCCCTGGGTTTGTTTTTAAGTTTGAATCTTCCACGTGGATGGCCCAAATTCAAAGTAAAGATCAACGGTAGAGTGAGAGTTTGAATCTGATTTTCCCCCCATTTTAATAAAATACTCTTGGAAGTGTGAGTCTTCATGATTTCTTGGTATTTCCTACACGCCAAGCAAAGAGAGGGGATTTAATGTTGATATCTTAGTTTAGTGGAAAGATCGGAAGAATTCTTTCGCCATTAAAATGGTCTGACTATCATGCTCAATCGTATTTTCTATTTTTCTTCTTCCAAGCATGCAAGGAGCTAGATTTGATATATTAGGGGCAGAAGTGGTTGGAAAATTGAGGAAAGAGTGATCTACAAGAGGAAGGAGTTGAATACGGGAGATATTCGATGAGATCTTCCCCCTCGAGCACCTGACAAATTTTTGCAGATCTGATTCTGAGAATCACAATCATGATCATGGTAAGCACTAGTAGTACTCAAGGTCTGTATTTTGAAGGGGAAAAGGGTCCTTGTTGTAAATGTTATAAATGACATGAATTTTTCATGCAAATGGTTGGAGTGTTAGGGGTCGGGACTGATTTTTTTAATAGAAAGCTTAATAGAGCCCATCTTTTTTAAGAAGCATTTTGAGAAGCATGTATATCTCTTTTTGTATTCAATCTGACCATGTCAAGGTGGTTGTGAGTGTATAGCCATTGAAAAGCTGTAAGATTGTTCTAGAAACTTTCCCCTGTTGATAAATTTGATCAAATATGAGGTATTCCGTGTTGTGTTGAGAAAAATGTGTTTATTTTATTTTGAATGTATGTGAGTAGTTTTTCTTGTTTCTATTGCAATCTTGTATTAAAATCTGATTCAATCACATAGGTCTCAATCCTTGTGATAGTTTAGTGGCATCTGTAATTTCATTTCTTAGAAGAGCCTTCATCTGGGAGTGAAATAAATGATTTAAAATCACTTCTCTTTCATCTGTTTGACAGAGATTGTCTATAAGCCTTTGGGTGTACCTTAGGCATGATTTGGCTTAGATCTTGATACTTTGTTGGGTTTCCTAACTTGAGCCTTCATGTTAGATTCTCATAGATTGTATGAAAAGTGTGAATGCACTCTATTGAAGCACATATTTTGGTTAAAGAAACATTTTGGCTGTTTTATGGCATTTTTTTGGTCTAACCTTTCATTTTGTAAGATTTCTCAAGGATCTGGTGAGTCAAGTTCATCCTGCCCCACCTCCCACCAAAAAATTCATTTAAAACAACCAATCCTACCCTGTTTTTCCGGTGTATGCACAAATGCATAATTTCGATTACCAAAGCCTACGAAGCAATCAAGGTCCCGATGTCTCTAGTAACCTTTGCCTTATTGTGAAAATATCTCCATGATCTGGAAGTGACAACTCGTGAGAGTCAGATTTGGTGTGTTGATCATATTTTCCCAAGGTCTTCTCTATAAAATTTATGCAAAAGAAGGATTTACCAGCATTATTCAATAACAGAGGTTACAAAATAGGTTCTCTTACCTTGGTTGAAAGGCACAACCTAAAATAGTTAGGATCAAATCACATCCTTTTAAGGTGCTACCCACTCCTTTTGAAACGCGAGTGCTAACAAGTCAGATAGATTTCTTCCTCGGCTACAAAATGGCATACATGATTATCTATCTACCTCTAAGTGTCCTATCAAAATCCATGATGCTGCTTGATATTTGAAGGAGATTAAATTTGGGTACCAACACACTTTCTAATCTTTGCATTGCTTAGGAGTTCAGATTCAAAATCAAGACCCGGTAAAACACTTCTTGTATGCTCTAAGTATTGTGTGCGAGTTATTTGAGTTTTCACACCTAGTGCACTAACTTTCATTTGATAAATGCAGGTAAAGAAAGTTTAGAATCTTTCCATTTTTAGTTTCTATCATTGACCAATATTTGATAGAGAATACTTAGTGCATTTGCACAACCAGGGTGGAAATCCTTAGTGGTGACTCCCTGTTGATGTGATTTTTAATGAGTATCGTTGTCTTAAATCTCTCTCACAAAGTCGGGTTTGTTACTAATATTTGCAAACCTGGAAGGAAGAAGATCTTTCTTTGCTAGGGATCCCGCTTAGGACATTGTTTCTAGAGCTAGGAAAAGTAAAATCAGAAGGGAGAAAATTCGGAGAGTTGTGGGAGAACAATAGACAAAAAGAGGGAGCTCCATTGATGAAAGTGACTAGCCTATCATTGAAGACTGCCATTCAAGTGAATCAATCAGACAACCTATTTGTTGAATTGAATTCTCTATTTGGAGAAGGGCCTTCATTTGATTTTGAATAGTTTTCTTTACATTCTACACTGTCTTTTCTTAGGTTGATAGGGATTTCAAGAGACAAGGCCTTTGGGGGCATCCATTTTAAAAATTATACTCTTGTATTCTAAGGACCCTCAGCCCCTTATTAATTTTTCACCCCTCCAGGGTTACCTTCTTGAATCAACATGGCCTAGCCCCCACCCAGACCCCCTTTTGTTGTAAACACCTTTGGACCTATAAATTTTGTGGGAATGGATGGTTATCCAAATGTAGTGCCTCAAGATGTGAGGAACGAGAATGCCAAAGTTCCAAGGAAATAATGCTATAAGCGGTGATCAACATCTAAATTTTTACCAATATGATGGAAGAATTTGAGATTGAACATGAAGATGTATATATCAAAATGTTTATCCATACATTGGAGGAAGATTCCACGGACTAGTATAAAGCATTACCAGATAACTCTATTCATTCTTGGGTGAGATGAGTAATGCATTTAGATTGCAAGTATGGTGACAGTAGCTGTCCCTAGGTTTCTTTTGAAAAAATTTGAAAACATCAAAAAGAATCCTAATGAGTCAAGTACATGATTTCAACATAAGGTTTAATAAGACCTTGAGGATATTTCCTATTAGGATAAGGCCTTATGATGAGTCATGTTTGATCAAATATTCTGATGCATTTGATAAAAAGGCTGCATATTACTTAAGAGACAAGAACCCCACAAATTTGAGGTAGGCCTTCACCATGGCTCTACAAATACAGAACAATATCAAGGTAACTGGAAAGCCTCCAAAAAGGGAGGGTGTAAATCTAGTTAATCCAAAAAGACTCAAACAAGCAAGGTTGCTGATTTGGAAGAGGTTGTGAAAACTTTGGTAGGGGCTATCAAGGAAATTTTCTACAAACTAGTTCAGGCTGAGAAGGGAATTAGGAAGAAATCACAAGGTCAACACAAGCAACAAGGACAAGACAAGTTCACAAATCACCAAAGATCTGATGAAAAAGGTAAGGGACTTGTTGGATTTGGAAATAGACAGTCCCAAGCTAGGGATAACCAAATGGTACTTGATCCTTTGGCTACTAGAGTTTTTCGTGGCGGAGTAGATAAATTTCATTAATTGGTATGACAAATGTTTCATGCCTCATGCTCCTTATGAAGAAGATGATCAAGAAGAAGAAGAAGCTGATGAGAATGATGATGATGTTTGCATGATGGGTTGTTTCAAAAGTTTACAACAAGGGGCAACTTCAACTGAGGCGATAAGTGCCTAGACTGCTACCACTTTTTGGGACTGTATTCATAGGGTACCTATTCTTCCTCCCTCTCATATTTTAGAAGTAGATACTATAGAGGATTTTAAATTAACCAATAACTACTTTGAATATTTAAGGGCTTTAATGATAAAGAAGTATTATGGAGGAATTCCATCGAGGAGGATAGACAATTACTAATGAATTCATGTTGTTGCTCAAGAGAAGGAATATAACACAAGAAGTAAGGCTATCAAAGTGACAGGGCCTCAAGCCAAGCCAAAAGCTCCCTTACTTTCAAACATTCCTAAGGAGGCTCCTAAGAAAGATGCACATCCCAAAAGCCCTATAGTTCTAAACAAAAATCATATCCCTCCTCATGCCCAAGTTATCAAGAATCCTGCACCACCTAATGAGTGTGTTGGCTTTCCTTCTAATACTGCCTTGCCAAGAAATGTCCCATATGATATTTCCCAAGTTTTAAGTCAAATAAAAGCATCTGTTCCAATTGTTGATTTGCTTAGGATTCACGAGAACAAAAAGAGAGAATTTGAATACTTGGGATTGAAAGAAGAGAAGACTGCCCTAAGTAGAAATGTAAATATTGTGGAGAATCCTCCAATCATTCAAGAATTAGAAACACCACCAGCATTAGAGGAACTAGGTGAACCACCTAAGGTCTATTTGGGGACATCCTTGGTGGACTCTCAGATGAATGTGGATCCATTCTTCACTACCCTGATCATTAAGGATAGACTGTTGCACAACTGCATGTTTGACTCAGGGGCATCATGCAATGTCATGCCTTTAGAAGTTATGAATGAGATGAATATCAAAGTAACAAAAACATATGGGAAGTGCATTGCTATGGGCTCCAGAGAGGTGCTAGTGGTAGGGTGTGTGAAAGGTTTGGTGCTGCAGCTTGCAGCTTACCCAGTAAATATTTAAAACTTGATGTTGTCATCGTTGATTGCCAAACCAAGTGGAGCATGCTACTCTTGTCAAGAAAATGGGCTGCTAGTGTTGGTGGGAGTTTCCAAATGGATATGTCCTATGTCACCATTCCAATCAAAGGCAACCTCCTCGGGTTGTATGGAGAAAAGAAAATGTTGCATCTTATTAAGGATCCCAACAATGCATCCTATGAAGTATTGTACACAAATGTTGATGTGACAACTTTGTAGCATTTTTGATGGAAAGGAGCACAAGATTGAGGATTGTAGGTGTCGTGAACAAGTGGGCTCTCCTTGGAATCTATTGTTTAATGGAGCTTGCTCCAAGTTTGGGAATGGTGCTAGTGTTCTATTTTCTCTTGGTCGATTTTTTTTTCCTTCAAACTCAACTTTGAGTGCACCAACAACATTCTTGAGTATGAGGCACTATTTTTCAGTTTAAGAATTGCTTGGAAATATGGTATCAAGGAAATCATTGTCAAAGGAGACTCAGAATTAATTGTAAAACAAGTTAGAAAATTGTATGCCACAAAGAATTAGCGAATGAAACAAAGTATAAACATTTAGTTTGGGATCTTATTGAGATGTTTGATTAATTCAACATAGTGCATCATGATAGGAAATTCAATGACTTAGAAGAAAATATTGTAGTGTTGGGGTCTCATTTTGACTATTGTACAATGTCCCCATATTGTGAATCTGATGTCGAGGCATTGACAAGAACTTTTATCCCTGACAACATTAAACATTGGTAGGTTTTTGATGATGATGCTCAAATCTAAAGATTTTTGCATAACAAGGAGAGTTTTTGATTAATGCATTGATTTAGAGCCAATGGTATGTACAAAAAAATAAAAAGAAACCTTTGTTGGCAAGGGCATCATCAAACTAAATACCAATATTATTCTTGGAGGGTTGGTTGCTCTTGTGTCTAATTTTGATAATTCTGGTCACATTATTAACGAGATGTATGGAAGCCTCAAGGGATATTGAGGAGCATAACCTTGGAAAAAGGATAAGCCAAGGAAAATTTGGCTAGGAAGCAATCTCAACAAGGAGGAGAAGAAGTCATACATCCAATTGTTGAAGAAATACCAAGATTGCATGGCTTGGACCTATTCTGAACTAAAAGCATACAGAGAGGACCTGTTTCAACATGAGATTCCCTTAGAGTCTAATGCAAATCCATTTAGGCAAAAACAAAGGCCAATCAACCCACTCTTATCTCTCAAGATGCAAGAGGAACTGAAGAAGCTGAGAGATGGAGGGATTATTCAGCCCACTAGGTATTCTTCTTGGGTTGCAAACTTAGTACCAATAAGAAAGAAGAATGGTGATATCAGGTTATGTGTGGACTTCAGAATCTAAACAGAGCATTAATGAAGAATAATTATCCTTTACTAAATATGGAGAACATGCTAAAATTAGTGATTGGGTATGAATTTCTCTCTACCTTGGATGGTTTCTCTGGTTATAACCAAGTTGTGGTGAAGGAATCAGAAAGGATCAAGACAACCTTTACTACTCCTTGGGGAACATATGTGTATGTCAGGATGCCCTTTGGTCTGATGAATCGTTGGAGCCACCTTCCAAAGAGCAATGGATGTTGCTTTTGCTAGTTACATCAATGAGTTTATTATTGTCTAATAGGATGATGTGACTATGTTTTCTAGAAAGATAAGTGACCACTTGTTGCACTTGGAGAGGATGCTGATAAGATGTAGAGAATATGGCATCTCACTCAATCCAAAGAAGTGACATTTTTGAGTGTAGAAGGAAAAGTTGCTTGGTCACATTGTGTCACAAGAAGGAGTGATGATTGATCTAGAAAGAGTAGAAGCCATCAACAAAATCCCAATCCCAAGAACCAAGAAAGGAATTGAGTCCTTATTTGGGTAGATAAAATTCATCGAAGATTCATATCAAACTTTTCTCGAACCGACCATTCCAATCACTTCGATGTGAAGAAATACCAAGTCATCAAATGGGAGGAGGATGCCATCCAATATTTTAATGGAATCAAGAAGGCATTAAGACATGCCCCTGTTTTGGCAGCTCTAGATTATAAGAATCCTTTCAAACTATTTTCCTTTGCTTGAGAGAACACTATTGCTTCGTCCTCCGCTTTGCGAAGGATGATGAAGGGGCTGAGAGGCCAATTGCCTTTTTCAGTAAGGCCTTGTAAGGGGCTGAGATGAAGTACACTATCATGGAAAAGCAAACCATTTTCCTTAGTAAAAGATAAAAATGTTTTTAGGCCTTATATTCTAAGTTCTAAAATTGTTGCTTATGTTCCCCACACCAGGGTGAAAGACATCTTGTCTGAGATGGAAGTTTCAAGCAAGAGATGCAGGTGGGTGAAAAAGTTGCAATAATATGACATGGATATCCAAACCAAAAAGTTGGTGAGAGGTTTGGGCTTAGCTAAGCTTATGGCTGAGAGAAACTTGCAAACTATTGAGGTAAATGAGGTAGAAGAAGAAAGGGAAGGTGTTTTTGAAAGGTTGATGAGTTCTGAGTGGTACAAGGATGTGATTTTCTATCTCAGACACTTATACTACCCTAAGCATTTAAGTAAGAACCAGAAAAGGGCTCTTAAGTTGGCCTCCTAGAAATATGTCATTACTGATTATGGGTTGGCTTGGAAGAACCCAAAGGGAGTCCTCTTAAGATGCATTACTAAAGAAGAATCCCCAAGATAATTTCTGATCTCCATGGAGGAGTATGTGGGGGACATTTTGTTGCAAGAGTCATAACACACAAGATCTTGAGGGCTGGTTATTGGTGGCCAAATCTCTTCAAGGATACAACTCTTTTGGTTAGAAGATGTGAGAGTTGTCAGTGCTTCTCTAGAAGACTAAAAGCTTCAGGCTCCCTTCCTTCACATCGTGTATCAATTGAAGCTCCATTTAAGCAATGGGGACTAGATTTCATTGGAAATATTTCAGACCCTTCAAGTGCTGGCCATAAGTGGATTCTTGTAGCCACTGATTATTTTACCAAGTGGGTGGAGGCAATCCCCACCAAAAGAGCAACACACCAAATTGTCATGGATTTTCTGTTAAACCATATCATTTATAGGTTTGGGGTGCTAGTCAAGATTGTTGCTTTGATAATGCCATGAGCTTTAGAGCTAAACCTTTGATGGCAATGTGCAAGGAGTATGGAATCAACTTGACATATGCCTCCAATTACAATCCCCAAGGAAATGGACAAGCTGAGTCCAGTAACAAAAACTTGTTGAAGATTATCAAAAGAACCTTGGAGCTAAATAAGAGAAAGTGGGGTGAATAGTTGAAGTTTGCTGTTTGGGCAGATAGGATCACTATCAAGAGGGTCATTGGAAAGAGTCCATTTGAGTTGGTATATGGGACGTAAGCCCTATTGCCTCTTCATATGCAACTGTCTTCATATCATTTTATGAAACAATTGGAAGATCAAGAGGTAGGTTCATATGATGCTCGTGTCGACCAGATTGTTGAAATTGATGAAGAGAGGAGGGCATCCCACCAGAGGCATGTAAAGATCAGAACAAGGCTGAAGAAGTTATTTGCCAAGAAGGTCACTCCTAGGGCTTTCAATGTTGGAGATCTTATGCTACTATGGGATAGCAGACATGAAGATAAGGGAAAGCATGGAAAGTTTTACTCATTATGGATGGGCCCTTACTCCATTGATATCAGGATTGGTGAGCATACCTTCTTCCTCAAGGACTTAGATGGTGAACTGATCAAATTTCTTGTTAATGGAAGGAATTTGAAGCATTTCTTGGATTAATTCCCTAAATCAAGGAAAAAATCTTGTATACAGTGTATAGCTTGTTGTTTGTTTCTGTCTTTTGTGTTTTTGCTCATTTTGGTCCTTGGTAACCTATTTTTGTTGGTTTCTCTATTTTGTTTTTGGGAGGTGGCTCTGTTTCTCTGCTCTACAAGTTGACTCTATCTCCTAATGGATATTTTGGCACTTGGTCTACCTTTGTTTTTGTGGCACTCACGGGGAGTGCCCATCCCTGAGTCGAAGCCGATGTTGGTGCTCAAAATAGTCTCACACCATTTTTCCTTAGAAAATATATCAATTTGCGGCCTCTGTCACTTTATTTTTTCCTATGTTGGTGCTTGGTTAATCTTTTTTGCCATTTTTAATCTATTCCTGGGTCGTAGACAAATTATAGGTCCATGGTTTTCTCCTTGTTTCTTCATTTCTCTAGGAAGGGTCTATAATTTGGGTTTCCCATTCTCTGTTCATCAAAAACTCAGTTCTCCCATATTTTCCATTCTACACAATCGAGATTTGTCTTCCTTATCATTTATTCGTAAATACTTGAAGAAAAATGAATGGATGTATCTCGAGAAACATATTTGAGCCTTGTATCACTTTTAAATTCTCTTTCCTTGGGGAAATTTTTATTTTCAGGATCGAATGATCATTTTTTTGTATTTTACGATTTGATGGGTGTTTCTCTTGGTCAAATTTACATCCTTACATTAACAGGGGACATGGGACATTTTGGTTGGACGTAGCTCAGTTAGGTTCTTCAAAATTTATGTGAATCACCTTAACTTAAAAATGTGTCCACGTGGAGGAATGGCACTCGTTTGAGGATCTAATTTTTGGTTTTGCCTTGGAGTAGCATTGGGAGGACACGTGGAGGTTTTTGATGCTTTTCCTAGAATTATAAAATATTTATACAGCTAAAACAATGTGGTGGAAAATGGGGACATGTGGTGAGCCCACGCTCATTTAGGGTCTCTGCTTTGGGCACCATTTTGAAATTATGCCATGGAGACATGTGGAGGAACCACGCATGTTTGGGGACCAGCCCTTGAGTTTCATTTTAAAGAAGTGCCAGGAGGACACGTGGAGGCCTCTTCTCACTTTACATTTTGCTTAGACTTTTCAATGGTCAAAGAAAACTACATCAGAGCATGACACATGACACCTTCCGCTGATCTTCAAGAATTCAGAAAAAATTTACCGAGCTAGGACATGTGGCAAGCCCATGCTCATTCAAGGTATAAAATTTTAGGGACCATGTCAAGGTGCGCTATGGTGACATGTGGTGGTTTGAAAAGTCAAAGGGGTGGGGAGGTGGACCATTGGGGATAATTTGGATTTTTTCCCCTTGAACATGCAAATGACTAAAACCATCAAAATGGCCCATAGGCCCGATAAAGGAAAGGTCAAATCTTGCTCCGGTCAATAGTGGAGGTGTGGACTTGTTATCCAAAATTCACCCCCCAGGGTAAATTTTGATAACATGCATCAGAAGGAATCCCAACAGGTTGATAAAATGGAAGAAATGAAAAAAATGCGGTTGCAGGACTGTTTTGAGGGATTTCGGGTCTAAAGGGCTCGGGTCGTACCAGTTCGGGTTGAGCTAAGGTTCATCGTATCAAATCTTGGAGGCCAGAAAAAATCGTGAAAATCGGCTAAGTCCCAAGTCCAGGCAGTAGGGACAGTTGGGACGTTGGGGCGCGAACCGGCCGAAAGGCCGCCAGGCGGTCTGCGCAGCATTTGGGACATCCGGGCCAAAGGGACGCGCGGGACGCGGAAATCCGAACTGGCCGAAAAGTGAAAAAATTGACTAACTGTTGAAACAGGCAGTCTGGGACATCTGGGCAATTAGTACGCGGAGGATGCAAGTCGGCCGAAAAGACTTAAGGCAGCCCGAAACAGTTGGGCCGAAGGTACGCGGAAGACATGAACCGGCCGGATTTGCCGAAATGAGAACAAACGATCGGGACAAGCGGAACAAAAGTGCGCAGAAGACGCGAACCGGCTGGTTCAGCTGAAATAGGGGACTTTCGTACTGGGACATCCGGGCCAAAGGGACATGTGGGACGTGAAAATCGAAGCGGCCAAAGGAGAAGAAGAAAAGTCAACGTTCGGTCCGGAAACTTCAAACGGCCATAACTTTTGACTCCGAGCTCCGATTTTCACAAAATTGGACTTTCCGGAACGAGCACGACGTCCTTTCCATTATTTTTAATGAGGGTAGATATATTTAAATAAGAGAAACATATTTGGCTCTAGTCAGATTAATGCTCATTCCCGTCAAATGACAGAAAACGCCTGCCAGGCCCAAAATAGCTGCCTTTGCATTCGAGAAGGCCATAACTTTTGCATTTCTCAACGAAATCACACAAAATTGGTACTGTTGGAATCGTGGTTCTGAGCCCAATGCAAAAAAATTAAGAAATTCCATATTTTATCAGAAATTTATTGATATTTTTAAGAAAACGTGGCCGGGTTCAGAATAGTGTTTTATTTGGTAGTGGGAGTACAATTAAGAGGCATGGTCATCATTATTTCTCTGCTTTGTAGCACATGGGATAGTATGGGGAGCCTTTCACAAGTAATTTATAATCATATTACTCCATTTAATGCCTCTTACAGGTGGTTGAAGGATAGATTTTGGGATTTCCATTTTCCCTTCTCTTTCCCTTCTCATTTTTCTATAAATTGGAGTGTTGGTCTCATTGTAAAAGAGAGAGTTTTTGGGTAGCAAAGCTCTGCCAAAATTGCTTTGTGAAGCTATTGTGTTGCAAGCCCTTGTAGTGGAATCCTTGCATGGTGATCCAGGACCTTATCTTGTAATAGATTGAATCGTGCATATCATGAAGCAATAAAATACCGCTTTGTGGATGTATCTTCCCCTGCTTTGTGTTTTCTTGCATTATTCTTGCCCCTTTAATCTTTCTATAAGAATATTGTGTCTATTAGTATGTTCTTGGAGGGATTCATTATCATTGTGTATGCTTGGAATATTGTTGTGAATGCATTTTGCTAGATTATGGTGAACCTGTCATCACCTCTTCTAGTGTGCACTTTGCCTCTCGTATTTCACACATTTGGAGACTAATCTCACATCCTCCTTTTACGGTGTATCACCGCTTTAGTGTAGGCTTTCACTTTATGCATTCTTTTCCCTGGTCCCTTGAAATTTAGATTAGAACAGTTAGCTTATCCCGCATTAGAATAGATTGTAAGGGTAGTTTAGGAGCAAGAACCAGCTTTCTCTGGAGGTCTATCTCAAGTAGCAAGTCCCAAAACTTGGAGATAGTACCCATGTTATCCAGTCACACCATGAGTTCAAGTCTATGCACTTGTATAAACATAAGGGTGCTTGTGATTTGATGATAACAGACTCTTGGGGGAAAATTAGAAAAATTTCCTTTTGGGAGAAAAGAGTTAAAACATCAAAATGGCCCATAGACCCGACGGGGAAAGAGTCAATGTTTTTCCCGGTCAACGGCGAAGGGTGGAGCTGCGGGAAAATTTGGAAAATTTTTCCTTTTCCAAAAAGGAGGTGAAATGGTAGACTTTGGTTGTCGTCGTCCCACTGGGGCCCACCTTAGGATAGGTGTAAGGATTTCCCAAGGGCGGAGGTGTGGAACAAAATGTGAATTTTCTCATTTTTTCAAAAGTTATAAAAGGTTAGAGGAAGCCCCCAAGTATGTTTTTAAGTTTGAATCTTCCACTGGATGCCCCAAATTCAAAGCAAAGATCAATGACAACTAAGAGTTTGAATATGATTTTTCCCCAATTTCTTGATACACTCCTGGAAGTGCAAGTCTTCATGATTTTTGGTATTTCTTACATGCCAAGTAGAGAGGGGAGTTAATGTTGATATCGAGTTTGGAGGAAAGAGTGGAAGATATCTTTTGCCATTAAAATGGTCTTACTATTGTGCTCGGTCAGATTTTCCATTTTTCTTCTCCCAAGCACACAAGGAGCTAGATTTGATATATTAGGAGTGGAAGTGGTTGGAAAATTGAAGAAAGAGTCATCTACTAGAGGAAGGAGTTGAATACGGGAGATATTCGATGAGATCTTCCCCCTCAAGCACCTGGCGAATTTTTACAAATCGATTCTAAGAATTGCAATCATGATCATGACAAGCACTGGTAGCACTCAAGGTCTGGATTTTGGAGGGGAAAAGGGTCCCTATTGTAAATTTTATAAATGGCATGAATTTTTCATGTAAATGGTTGGAGTGTTAGGGGTTGGGATTGATTTTTCTAATAGAAAGCTTGATAGAGCCCATCTTTTTGAGAAGCATTTTGAGAAGCTTGTATATCTCTTTTTGTATTAAATCTAGTCATGTAAAGGTGGTTGTGAGGGTATAACCATTTATAAGCTCTGAGATTGTTCTAGAAAATTTCCCCTGCTGATAAATTTAATCAAATATGAGCTATTCCATGTTGTCTTGAGCAAAATGTGTTTGTTTTATTTTTGAATGTATGCGAGTAGTTTTTCTTGTTTCGGTTGCAATCTTGTATTAAAATCTGATTCAATCACACAGGTCTTAATCCTTGTGATAGTTTAGTGGCATGTGCAATTTCATTTCTCAGAAGAGCCTTCATCTGGGAGTGAAATAAACAATTTAAAATCACTTTTCTTTCATCTGTCTGATAGAGATTTTCTATAAGCCTTTCGGTGTACCTTAGGTGTGATTTGGCTTAGATCTTGATACTTTGTTGGGTTTCCTAACTCAAGCCTTTGTGTTATATTCTCATAGATTGTACTAAAAAAGTGCTAATCTAGGCCTCCATTGAAGCACATATTCTAGTTAAAGAAACATTTTGGATGTCTGTGGCATTCTATTGGTCTAACCTTTCATTTTGTAAGATTTCTCAAGGATTTGGCAAGTCAAGTTCATCTTGCCCCACCTCCCACCAAAATATTCATTTAAAACAAAAAATCCTACCCATACTACCTCTGTTTGTCCTATGTATGCAAAAATGCATAATTTCGATTACCAAAGCATGCAGAAGCAATCAGGGTCCCAAATGTCTTTAGTAACCGTTGCCTTGTTGTGAAAATATCTCCATGATCTAGAAGTGACAAATCATGAGAGTTAGATTTGTTGTGTTGATCATATTTTCCCAAGGTCTTCCCTGTAAAATTTATGCAAAAGAAGGATTTACCAACATTCTTCAATAACAAAGGTTAAAAAATAGGTTCTCTTACCTTGGTAGAAAGGAAAAACCTAAAATAGTTTGGATCAAATCACATCCTTTTAAGGTGCTGCCCACTCCTTTCAAAACCTGAGTGCTAACAAGTCAGATAGATTGCTTCCTCGGCTACAAAATGACATACATGATTATCTATCTACCTTTGAGTGTCCTGTCAAAATCCATGATGTTGCTTGATATTTGAAGGAGATTAAATTTGGGTACCAACACCTGATAACCATGTAGATCAATGAGGAAAGAGTGCCAAGGGACTAGAAAAAGCATGGAGTGGTAAAAATGTGAAGCGTGGATGCTAAGGAGAATAATTGTAAAAAGTGATAATGATAATGAACTTAGGGTGGAAGCACATGTATAGATGTTATGATGTACCTGTTATTGATGTTGACACATGTGATGATGTTATTGTTGATGTTGTTGACTATTACTTCGCATACGGATGGACTGCAAAAGATAAGTCGACAAGTAGTCAAATATGCATGTATGTGTAAAAATTGCATAAGTAAAGTATGTAAATATGCTGAAAATGAAAAAGGAACATGTGCACCTGATCCATGATGTGAAAAGGGTGTAGAAAGGATCATGTAGATGATGTCCATACATGAGTTTTTGGGCAATCTCATTCCAAAGTATAATGGAAGAAGTATAGGGAGAACTGTTTGCTATCATCAACCACCCTTTAACTACTTCTCACTTTGTGTAAAAAACCTCTTTATATGGTGTGCATGTCTTAAGGACTGTCTGCCTTGTAAAAGATGTTGCGTATGGAGTTCTATAAACTTTTATGAACTACCGATTCTTTGTGTAACTATTCCCTAATCTCAAGTATCTAGGAAAGGCCACTATACTAATGACCCAAGTCTAATTTTGAGACCTTTCTAAAATTGAATGTGTGTTGTACTGGTACCATGATGTGTATAATGTCGTATGGGGTGATAGATTCACGAAAAATGATGCTCCCCTCATTTTGGGTGTATGCGACGTCATTGAAGGAGTATGTGGCCCAAAAGAGGACCAACCTATTTGTGCTAAAACTACGCCCTTCGGGGAGATGTGCTTGTGTATAAACTAAGGCACACATAACCAAGTAGCTAGGAAAATAAGTTTTAGTACAAGAAAAGTCAAATACTCATGTAAAATATGACATGTAAGATACGAGAGACAATATATAAGCTAAAATGAAAATAGAAGAAAAATTAGACCACAAATAATGGAATTTTAATGTGTTGATGATATTGAATGTGACATAGGGATGATGTGAAAGCATGTGTGATGATTTAGCCTAAATTTTATATCACTAGATGCACGCATAAAATAATAGCACTCTTGATGATGTAGCACAAAGTGTATATCATGAAATAAATGAACGTGATGATGGCCAAAAACATGAGATCTATGGATAAGATGCTATAAAGGGGTTATTATTTAGTAGAAAGTGTATATCACCATATGTGTGAAGAAGGTAATGGCTAAAAATGTCGCATGGTATCATAAAAAGATTGATTGATTAATCATGAAGGTTAAAGTATAGAATGATATAGGAGTGATGAGGTGAGGTTCAATTTTGATTTGGACCTTGAGCAATAGAGTAAGAACCATTGGACAAGAGTGCATCGTTGGATAGTGAGTGTAGCACGTAAAATTAGTTGAGTAAAATGTGTAAGATTTGTAGTAGATGTAGGAATGAGAAAAATATCATAGGTGTGTGACATCTAAAGTGTGTAATGTGGAATGTGCAACGTTAGTTTTGTAGATTATAGAAGTGTGTGATAATGTATAGTAAATGGAAGATGATGATGATGTATATGTACAAAAGTGCAAAATACAAGGATATGTGTAATATCTAGTGTAAACTATGTAATGTGTGAGGTTCATGTGCATAGTATGACCTCAATGATCAAGTTTGAGCCATAGCACAAGAGTGTATCATAGGGTAATGAAGATGCTAGAGTGTGGATGAAGATATATAGGCTAATGTATAGGTGTGAAATGATGTGAATGTAAAATACACGTGTTGATGTTAAGGAGGGAAAAACAAGTGTAACTCCCTCTCGAAACATGTAATGATAAGGAAGATCAAGTGCCATTATTTAGGATCATCATTATCTTGATCGAAGGTGATGCGAGATAAATTTAGAGACTTGATAGGAAATAGTATGAGGAGGATCATATAGAGATCCATTATGACGCAAAGTGTATATGGTAATTGCATATTATTCCTCGGTGAATGGTCTTTAGTAGACACCCATTCGTGTACCAACGAGTAAGATTTCTAGAATTTCTAGGAGATGAATCAATACTAATAGAAATTTTTCCAAATGGCATGGGAAAAGTGATAGAAGTGTGACTGGAGTCTAAAGTTCCTCTAATATAGTCAAGCCAAGATTGGTTGAGTGTCAATGGAGAAGTATGGGAACTACGTGCAATGAAGACTACTAAATGAAAAACATGAAGACCATAGGTAGCTGTAATGTGAAAATAACCATGATAAATATGAGGTGAGTGAGGAGGTGGTAAAATATCATTAAGTGTCAATCCAAGCCTAGATAATCCATCATATGTGAAAATAGTATTAGAACAAGTATGATCCATTGGAATATGATGCCAATAATATTCGATAAAAGTGTGTATGTGAAAGGAGGTGGTGTAGATGTCAACTTCTCAGAAGAGGGTGAAACAACATCTAAAGTATGGAAATACCCCTGGTAGAGTACCATAACATTAGTATATGGAGGGTTATTGAATTTTTTTTCACCAAAGCCATTAGCCATGAAAGTGTCATTGAAATAGGAGTCATCTATATCAATAGGAGTGAAGTTGAGTTTTCCTAATGCTTCATCAGTAAGTTCAACATGATCCACATCATCATCAAATTCTTCTATGTTTTCATTATCATGTTATAATACAAGTATCCACTATGTTGGTAGGTGATGCACTAGATGTAATAAGAGCGTAAACATGCTTTGATTAGTAGTTTGTATAGGAGTAGGCACTATGAGTGAAATGATGGAAGTAGTGTGAGTAGAAACAACTGGAGCACTTGGAGCAATAAAAGAAGATTTTGAAGAACTAGACTATCCAATGTCATATGTATCAATACTACTATATGGAATAAGTTGTGTAGGAGGAATATGCATAGTAGTAACATGGTCTATGCAACAAAATTTGAAGGGTTCAAGATCTGCAGTAATAGTATGTTCATATCCATCATGCAAGAATTTGACGCATTGGTGTAAAATATATGGGACCGCTTTCATTAGATGAATCCAAGGTCTACCTAGTAATAGGTTGAATTATAATGAAGCATATATAACGTAGAAGTCTATAAGGATAGTCTTAGGCCCAACTCTAATATGTAATGAAATAGTTCCTAGGCATGTGCGAGTAGTTGAATCATATCCCTGAATAAGAGTAGAGTTATTAGAAATTAGATTGTCGTTAATTCCCATATGTTTTAGAAGGGAATAAGCACATAGGTTGAAAAATGATCCATTATAAATAAGAACACATTTAATGCAAGTGGTGTTGATAACAACCATGATAAGTAATGGTGCACATGGATTATATTTAACAAATGGAGATGTCTTCATTAGTGAATCATATAGTGCATGGAAATTTTTGAGAGACTGAATGAGGTGTGTGAAGGCTACTATAGAATTATCACTTTCTATGTGAATAAAATGAAGGACAACCTCTAATGTTTGACAACAATCTGATGCATTGTGTAATAAGTCATAGAGAGAATTTTTTGGCATATTCTTAAGTTGTTCAATGATATCATAACCCTTAGAAGTAGTAGGAGGAGCTAAAGAAGTGATAGGTGGTGGGATAAAAATGGGTGGAGCCATAGGAGGATGAGTGTGATGAGTAGTTACCATATTGATGGAGGGATTAGGCGAGGCATGATAAAGTGATGAAGATCTTGAGTGTGAACTTGTATGAAATTAGAAATGGTGGTAAATATTCCTGAAACATTAGTGGACGCGAAAGAAGGATACAAATATTGATTCATGACTTGATAAGGTGAAGATATACTTAGAAGGGAGGGTTTGATCGGTCAGTTCACCAAAATGATTAAGATAAAATGTAATTTTTATGTCAAATTTGAATGAAATATTGCAGTAAATAAATGAATAACTAAGCACAATAATAAATAATCAAGAAAACAAAGAAATAATGAAACTCTAATTACAAAGATAGGGTAAGAAGCCTTAGATGATTCCAATTGATATCTGGAATTTGGATGAAGCTATGATTGGATGAAAAAAAAGGAAGAAGTGTCACATAGAATCCCTCAAAAATACTGATTTGTAGGAACATGATGGCTGGGGTGCTTGGAGAGGGATAGGGGTGCCTGTGGGCACCTTAGACCTTTTCTAGGTGCCTGGGTTTGCGAAAATTCTCAAAAAACCACCTATGAGGTGTCTCAAGGTGTTAGCCTATGTCTCCTTTGGTCACTCTAGGGTCGCACCAAGATTTTTGAGGCTGCTAGAAACATGTAATAAATAATAGACCTTCAAAACCCTCAAACAGAAATGAAATCCTAAAAAAAGAAAGATGTAAAACGAGAGGTCAGACTATCCTCAGTTTCCACAATGATAGACTTACAACTGAGCACTACACTACATATCAAAGCCAATGTAGTTACGTGTGTGTGCGGAATTATGACCTAGGTTGCTCTTGTGTGTGTTACACTTGGAATAAAAATCAAGTAGATAGATGTAGAATGTAGTAAATGTGTGCATGGAATAAAATGAACTTCCGTTATATGAAGTGTGATGTAGAAAACCGGCCCTTGTGTCCCTTGTGATGGAGCTAGATGGATACAATGGAGCTCTTAGGTTCCTTGATGGATGTAACCTTTGGTGGTGATAGATAGTGCTTAGTTCTTGGTCCCTTATTATGATGACATAATTTATATTAATATTATTCCTTCACTTGAATTTTGTAATCAACCCCAAAAATACGATTACCAAAATGATAAGATGCTTAAACAGCTAGAAAGGACCCAAAAAGTGAGATTAAAGTACAAAGGGGATAGGAACGCCCGGGGACAAGGATTCCTAGTGTTGGTGTCATGGTTGGGTGCTAGTGTCCAAGATGGCCAATGCCGAAGAGTAAAAACACATCGAGAAAGTAAGGGTTCAATAACGAAAGTAACAAGATAAAGCAAAGAAAGGTGGCCAAAGACATGGGTTAATTAATACTTTTCTTACTTAGGAATCATATGAATAGTAGTATGTGATCAGGACTAGATAATTACCCAAAGTGCGTAATTGTGTGTCTACACATTCTAAGGAATTATTGACTAGATTTAAACAAGTTTTCAAGAAGAAATCACATTAAAGTTATTTCTATAATATCTGAATTCTTAACATCGAGACATGGTCCTAGAGATGGTAGCTAAGTAAGAATATTGGCTGATTACATCAACAACTTGGTTTTATTTACCCTTGATGTATGATATATACATATCATAGACACTTATAAATTCTAGTGATTGAATTTTATTGTTATTTAAATTATCTTGACTATAGATTGCTTTAAAATCTTTTGATCAGTTATTAGTTTAAATAGTTTTCCAATCAACAAATGATTACACATTTTTAATACATGCACAACTATATCCAACTCTATATCATGAGGAGCATATTTTTTCTTTGGTAATTTAAATTCATTGAGTTATAGGCTACTATTTGGAGATTTTGAGTCAATAATCCTACAAAAATATCTATGGAAGCCTCATTCCATACCTTAAAACCACCATTTGCGTGAGGATCAATTAACATTAGAGACAAAGTTAACAACTCTTTGAGTTGGAATGTTTCCTCATATTTCAGATTCCATTCAAACTTCTTATCCTTTCACTAAAGGGAAGTAATCACGTTACTAAATTTAGAAATGTGTTTTACAAAATTCTTATAATATTTGATGAGTCCCATGAGATATGTGTTTCATGTGCATTTACAAAGGTATGTAAATCTTAAAATGTCTTTAATATTGGCTAGATCTATAGAAAATCCATCCTTTGATATGATCTTCCTAGATAATGGATCTCCTACTGGAAAAATTAATATTTAGATAATTTACCATATAACTTATGTTGTATTAGCCTTTGTAAGATTAAGTACAAATGGTGTTTGTGTCCCTGTTAATATAATAAATAAATAAATAAATTATATAGGAAAAATAACATGCAATGATCCAAAAGTCTTAAAATACACTATTCATAATGTTCATGAAATTTGTAGCAGCATTGGTTATACTAAAAGGAATAATTTTGATATCATAGTGACCATTACAAGTTTATAAAGTAGTTTTATGTGTATCCTTTCCTTTTATCAAGAGTTGGTGGTATCTTGAACGTAATTCAATCTTAGAAAATATTATAGCTTCCTTCATTTGATTAAAAAATATATAATTGGAAATGATAATAATTATTTATGTTTAGCTTGTTAAGAATGTGATATTTGACACATAACCACAAGGTTCCACCTTTATTCAGATTCATAAAGATTACCAAAGTATCCCATGGAGAGACATTGGGCCTAATGAACCCTTGGTTCATTATCTTTGTAACTATGCCTTAAATTCTTGGACATCAACGATGTTCAACTGATAGGAGTTCTAGAATCAAGAGCTACAACATGCATTATTTTAATTGATAAATAAAAGTCATATACAAGAGGCATCCCATGGATTTCCTCAAGGAATACATCCATAAATTAAGCAATGATGGGGTATTCCTCCACCATTTAATTTACTTTACCACTTAAGTACTCTATATGAATAGAAAATATTTTACTTCCCTTGAAGACAACTTTCTTAAGACACGTATTGAAGATATGCCTTGGCCTCTTTGTCCTCTTAATAATAGAGACCAATACCCAGTTCCCTTGATTATCTAAGCACTATACATTCTTATAAAAAAATAAAACTTCACCTAATCAATTTGTAACCAATCCATAAATAAAATTAAGTCATAAGAACCGAGGGAACATGTGAATGCCGAGTTTGGTTTTGAAAACCCCTAAGTATAACTCAACTAAACTAAGGAAATACATAATTGCATATTTATTTCATGATCCAAACTCAACTTCTCAAACTTCTCTCAACCTAGATGGTTTAATATTATAGCTAGTAATTAGAGAATAAGAGACAAAGTTATTAGTTGCTGCAGAATCTTTTAGAACAAAAATGAAATAATTGGCTAAAATACCTCTATATTAATAGGTGCGGCTAATTATCAACTTTATTATTATACACTACTACATAAATATTTTGTTGAGACTAGTTTCTAGAAACTTACTCTAGATAGATGTGTATGAAGTTCTCTTCTTTGCAACATATCTAACATGTTCCCAATACCTAATTGACACTAGCTCCAAGGCTACTATTATTTTGGTTGGAAGAAAAAGAATCCTTCATATAGATTCCCATTTCATCCTTTGGATAGTTTTATGACTTAAACCCTCCTCTATTTTGGTAACCCATATTTCCATAGGAGTTCTTATAATTTACAAAAGGTTTCTTAAATTTTGTTTTCTAGAAAGTATTTTAAGGAAAGATAAGGAATTTTTCTTATAATTCTTATTACAAAATTCATTCCTTGCTTCCATTTGAGACCATTTCAAATAATTTAGACTTAAATGCCTAAACTAGACTAGAGAGAATAGTACTTGTAGATTTATTTGTATTATAAATTTGGGCTTGTAATAAATATAAATTAATTGAAATGGTCCCTCATTCTTGGTTTTTCCTTTTCTTTATCCTTATAACTTGATTATATAGTTGAATATAGGGTATTAGGTTTAGTTATGTTAACTTCATGCATTGAATCAAACTTAAGACCCAATTTAAATTTTTGGCTTACTATCCTCAACCCTCATGTAGTTTAAATAATGAAGAAGGAATCATAACGTATTTTACCTCATATTTTGAAATAGAAATTTACCTTGCTATAGTGACTGATATTAAGTGGATTTACTTTCCCTATGGGAGGATGAGAGGTATCCTTTTTAACATAGTTTCTTGAAGTTTTCCCATGTAAGAGTGGTGATATCATATACCTTAAGGGCATGATTATTCTCCCAAAAAGTGTAACATATCCCTCTAATTGCAATATTTTTATGTATGCACAAACATTAGAAGATATATCGTACAACCCAGAATACTTTGTCAAGCCCACTAACCAAGATTTTTCCTTTTCCCACACTACTCCAAAGTGCTTTAGAGGTGGAAATTATTTCAATTCTTGTACAATTTATTCCCTTTGACAAGGTATTTCTGGATGATCCTTGTTATGTAGAGGAAAATATTTTTATCTTGTCATTCTTTAAGTGGTTCTCTTAAGTGTTCATGCTCATAAGGGTAGACAAGGTCATATAAGATCTATGTTTTTATGCATCAAGATAGGAATGAAGTGAATCCAATATTTTTGAATCCTTTATAGGGTAGGGTCTAGGTTGTGGTCTATATGGGGATTACATCCTTATTTATCTACTCATTATTGTTTCTAGTTTCATTTCAGGTGAAGATTTCTATGTGGATTCCTTCCATGATGCCCCTAGAACCCTCACTCCTACTCCAATTTATCACTATTTAAACAAAATAATTAACATGAGTATAATCATTCAATTTTCTATAGTTTTATATATCTCCTCGAGACGAAACCCAACTACGATACCACATGTAACATCTCAAAAAATTAAACTTTAAAAAGCTATTCATTCTCTCTAAATGATGATAAAAATGTTATAGAATTACTAATTTGTAAGAAGATTACAACCTAAGAAACTGATGAATAACACAAGAATTTTAATTAAAATTTTCCTAAAACAAAAACTTTATGAATACAAAAATAATTTACCTTACTTTCATACATTTCGTATAAGTATTCTCAAATGTCTCCTTAGGAAAATGAGAAATAATACATCATGTTTAGATTAAATTCATAAAAGTTTTCCTTTAGTTTGAGTCATATCAAAGCATACATAAGTAGAGTCACATGCCACACCATAGTTTCATTACTAAACATTGTATAATATATATGCAAGTAAAGTAATTTGTAAGACAAAATGCGATTTAGTAATCCATCATAGCTTCAATACCTATGTTTGGATCTCTCATCCTTAATATACCATTGAGAGGTTATCATTAGCTTAAAAAAGTAAAGAAACATGTAAGTAAATGATAATTTTCCTACCATTCATTCAAGACAAACAAACAAAAAGGCCCAATACAAAATGCATACATATATACATCTTAATACCCAACAAGATTGAGGAACATGATAGTCATAAACTATAATAAGAGAAAAATGTAGTTCTCAAAACTATCATTTAGTTTCTTATTACAAATCTTTCACATGATTATCAACTTTTATGCAACAAATTTACTATCACTCATGAGTTTATAACATGAAATTCACATAAATGAAATAAAGTCAATAAAAATACTTATTATTAATTATATTACCCATAAATAAAATGCAAGACATGTAGATTTTTTTATCCCTGATTCACCTTATGTTCATGGTTGGTATTCAAAATTATTATTAATATTGTATAGAGGAAGTAAAAGTTAATATATTAACACACTCAAATTCCATAACAATGTGGTGCCATAGTTTCCAAACATAACTCATTCACAACATAGTCAACAACATGAAGTCATAGTATATGTCATGAAGCGTTATGTTGATGCTAGTATGGAGGAACACACATAATAATAGTCATCTTAGGTTCTATTACGTAGTTAACCCTATTATGTAATGCAAAGGATCCACGAGACCCCAAGTATAAAATCAATATTGCTATATACATTTCATCCTAAGAAATTACCCATATTTACACTTAATGCAACATAATATAATCATAACAGGGACCTTATCAAATATTAAGATTCATTCCATATTCAAGTGAATATGTTGAAAACCTTTAGCAGATTATACTTAGCTAGGACAATTCATAAAAACAAGAACAAAGAGATGGATTCCTTGTCAATATCTCATACCAACACAATGGTACTAAAAATAGATGCAAGTCACACTTTTAGGGTCATAGAATATTATAAAATTTAGAAACTAGGGAACAAAAACATTTTTTTAATTCATAAGTCATATAGAACATGTAGTGTGTCGCGCCTCACTCAACGCGAGTTCCAAGACATGTTAAAAGAAAACCAAATATCCCGATAGAAGATAAGAAAGATAATATAATGGTGATTTTTAAAATTAAAAGTTATATGATTGTTAAACAAATACTCATTACAAAGGTAACGTGACTAAGTCACAAAGTTTGTGAAGTGGAACCAACCCGCAATCACAAAAACTAGGAGGTTTAAAACACTTTACACGTCACTACCACATCGTTGCGATAAATATATGAGAGACACGAAGTTAGCTTAACACCACTTTCATCGGTTGTAAGGATTATAATAATTTATAAATGTGTCAACAATTACGTTCGTAATGACGGTATAAAATCAATCCACTTGCAATATAACATATCATGTGGGAGGGATGGTGATGTGAGATTAAATCTTCACAAGAAGTCAAAAATAACACCATGGTGGTCATGGGTCCCACTTTGCCTTCAGAATGGAGCCATGCCCTCAAGAATGAAAATGTGGGTTAAAATAATTTAATATTTTATTTTAAATTATTTTTATTAACCCGCTAAGGGAATTCTAAACCATGGGTTAAGTTAATTATATAAATTTTAACAATTTAAATTAAATTAACCCATTACGCTAACTTATTCGAAAATAACTAAATTTCATTTAATTATTTTAATAATCTCACTAAGGGAATTCTACAACAAGGGTTGGGTTGATTAAATAAATTTCAACCATTTAAATTTAAATTAACCCAATAAAAAATAACTAAATTCATTTAATTGATAAAAATTATAAAAAATTACAATAATTAATTAAGTTCCCATAACACCTAAGTTATGCACACTCACTCAGAACCCTTGATCTGGTTTAATTTCCATCATAGGATTAAAATGCCCTAATATCCTAAAAGATAAGGATATCTTTTTCAAAATATAAGTTTTATTTTTATTTCTTCTCCACATTTCATTTGGGTCTCTCTCATTCTCTTCTATGTTGTTTTTGTTTTTTTAAATTTTTTTGTAGGAAGAAAGCTCAAGGATTTCAGGATTCGATCTTCCTCCATTCTTCCGGGGTAAAACTAAAAAATATGGACAAGTTCTTGTGTAGGGTTAAAGATTTGTTTATTCTTTTCTTTTCTTTTTGTCTTGTTTTTGTTGAAAGCCCATATCAAAGGAAAAGTTCGAGAGAATTTCTCTGGTTTTTTTGTTAGGAGATGGAGATTTATCAAAACTATGTATATATTTTGTTTTACATGTAGAAACAGTATACATATCCAAGTCGAGACAATTTTTTAAAAATGTTCTGATGTTTATGTATGTATAACACACACATTTATATTTATAATATGACATGGGGGCGAGGGGGCATGGATGGGAGATCCGTCCCACCTTACCCCTAAATATCCTTTTTACATTAAAATTATAACTTCGCACTAAAAGCTTTTCATTTTTAATATATCTATAAAACAAACTCATTTGTTTTTAACGTGATCCGTAAAAGGTTATATATATATATAATATTAAAAATATACAAAAAATAATAATAATAATAATAATAAAACCGAGTATTAAACATGAAGTTTTTTTAATCATCTACGAGATGAACCGAGAAAAATATATACCTAAAAATTATAACCTTATATATATTATCTACAGGTATATATGTACTTATATACATAAGTTAAAGTAATACATATGGTTAAAAAACAAGATTCACACAAGTTCTATGTTTAGTTCATTACAGGACACAAAAGTTCATTACTAGTTTATACTTAGAAACAAAACAAAGACATTATTTTAAAACATAAAAATGTGTAATGTAGGCACCTATATATATATATATATATATATATATATATATATATATATATATATATATATATATATATATATATATATATATATATATACATATATATATATATATATATGTTTGTTTAATATGCACAACAAGCAAACATCTAAGTAAAGAAGGTGATTTTCTGGAAACATAATTACAACAAAAGAGATGATTTCTATAAGAGTATTTTTCGACACTTCTATTCACTCAAGGAGCAATTATTTCAAGTTTTTAAAACAAAAATATTGGAAAATGTTTTGAACCAGGTTTAGAGAAAATTTTCCATAATTTTAAACTTGAACAGGTAAGAATATTTCAGCATGAATAAATTAGTTCAACATACACATCAATTCCTTAATTTATATTTACACCATTTCAATTCATTCTTTTTACTTCAAGATGAAGATAACAATAAATATCTCAAAGAGAAAAATTTTTACTTGAGTTTCAAGTAACAACACAATTACAAGAGTAATATTTTAAGGAATGTTTCCAATCCTTCAAATAAAATATCTAATTATTCCATAACATATTTATATACTTAGTTGATAATGAAAAATAAGGTAAAATTCAAATACATAAGCACTCCTCTTAATAGGAAAAAACTTGCCAAATTTGTGGCTCAACACATATTAAAAAAATACATCAAATCTGCAACTCTTCAATATGTAGACCACTTCAATATTCTCCTAAAATACAATGAAAAAAAATCCAAAATCTCAAGAGAATGAGCTTGGTTGACCACCCAACCATTTGGCATCATTCCATGCCACCAAGAAGATCAAGATGGCATGCTAGCCTCCCCCATGTCCATGGGGAAGAGACAACACATCCAACTAACAAATACAGAGAATTAAGATACACCATTCAACATTCAATACTTTTTTTATTCACAACAAACACATAATCACCCAAGGAAATAACCAAGAAGCACCATGCTTCAAGTATGGGGAAGAGGGGGATTAAAATTCCATGTTTTTACAGTCAAAATTTATATGCAAAAAAAAAATCAATCCACCTTATATCTCCATATATTCAACACCCCTTGTCACTCCAAAACCACTCCCCTTATCTCTCCATTATCTCCCCAAAGAAGGATTTTCAAACCTATGGTTTCCTTCATTTGGGGTAGGGATGGATTTCCACACCAAATGGAAATGCAATTCTACCTAAAAGCTAAATGTTGGAGTAAAAGTTAAAAGAATGAAACTCTTTCAAGATTACTAAATAAGAATATACAAGTGTAAATGATGAAATTAATCCCTCTTCCCATTTATCTCCAAAATCCACACCCCTCAAGTGTGGGTGGAGCAACAAAAATATAGAATAAAAAAATCCCTTTCTCATTCATGTGAATAATTCAATTTATAACACAAATTCAAATACCATTTCAAATAGGAAACAAAATAGGTGCAAGATCCTACCTTGCACTCAAGAAAATCCAACCAAGGAGATCACCAAGAAATCCAAATGCTTGTTCCAAGCTCCAAGCTATTCCACCTCCAAAAATTTTCCAAAAAAAGAACCCTTTCACTAAGGACATGAGGGGTTAAGAAGGAAGAATGCCACATAAGTCAAGAAATGGGAGGGTGATAAATTTCACCCTCCACCTAAACCACATCCAAAAAAATGAAAAAAATTACCACATAAAATTAAAATGGGTAAAAACAATTTTTCTCCAAGAAATCATGAGAAGATTCACATTTCAATAAGCATTCCCAACTAAAAAACTCCATAAATTTGGAGTGTGGGAAGGGGAAAATTGGGCCAATGGATATCATTTGCATTAAAAACAGCCCACCCCCTAATAGGGACTAGAGATAGGGACCCTTTTCATTGCTAATCAAGCTCTTTGCTTACCATTTACCCTTCTTAAATGGCACATTTATCCCAAATCCGAGTTTGGGAAAAATGCAACATTTAGGATGGGAAATCAGATTACCTAACCCATGATTGGGTGGCCTATTGGCACCTAACCAAGACACAAAAATATATAATATAAAATATTCCATGGACCACTAAAGGTGGCTTAAAACACCAAGTTAGCATTAAAGAAAAGAAGATAAGGGTACACACTAAGAGGTGATCCAATTATCACATAATAAACCACATACAATATACCCACATTCTCCCATGATCGAATACCCATCACCCGAACACTTAAGGAAAACCACATATCTACCCAATATGATAACAAAATATGATACAATAATATGCATTGAAATCAACATCTATATAAGCCACACTAAGCTATAAGTATATCGACAACATGAATTATCTACCGAATGAAACAATATAATCATCATCATACATCAAATATGGATCAAATATCAATACCAAAACATGTCAATACTAACACATGATATCATCATCACAACATAATATCTGTAAATACACAATAACATCATGTGCCCCATAGTCAACATGTGATCAAGTGTTAGCATCCTAATGCTAGCAATATGATATCATGAATAGTGTCATATCATAACAGTGTATCAAAGTAGTAAACAAAACATGTTAAGAAACAATGTCATGTGATAATGTCCCATCAAAATAACAAAACAAGTAATAATGTCCCTATCATCACAATAGTATATATAAAATGAGTCACACGTGACCAAAATGAGATCACTAAAAAGGGTGGGCACTACACCCCTTCGCTAGGAACTAACTTCCTTCAGGAAGTCACTGAAAGAGGTAAGGATATCAAAGGCTAGAAATGGTGTCATATCCTCCTAAGTAGCTACAATATCATCGTATATATCCCATTGAAATATAACCTGGTCTAGGTCGATCCCCCAAAGGGCTATCATCTTATGCTCTAGAATACGCATGGGCTCCAAATTACATTGACCTTCTACCTCAACGTGTAATGCCGAACAATACAAAACATGAGCTATATCGAGTACATACTCTGCAATAGTGAGATGTGAAACACGTAATGTGCCCGGGATAGGTTTGGTAGCAGAGCTAAGTGTTAGGAAAATGGACCAATAGTCTCAAATACCTTGAAAGGTCCAAAAATAGAGGGGATAACTTAGATCCCTTCCCATAACGGATCATAATCTTGTGTGGAAACACCCTGGGAAACATCTTTTCACCCACAAGGAAGTGACACTCTACCCTCTTCATGTTAGTATACGCCTTCTAGCATGCACGATCCTACTCTACACACTACTAAATTAGAACAACTTGTTACTCCATTTCTTGAAGGTATTTGGATCAAGAACAATCCTATCATCTAACCTGTCTAAACTCAACAGTGTCTTGCAAGGTCTCCCATAGAAATATTCATAAGGCACAATTTCGATGGAGTCATGAAAATTTTTGTTATAAGAAACTCTACCATATAAAGGTAATGCTCCCAATTCATCTTCGATCCTTCACATACACAGAAGTATTTTCCCAAGTACCTAGTTTACCCTCTCTGTCTTCCCATCATGTCTAAGGGTCATATGCTAAAATGAATTTAGTCTCGGTCCCTAAAGCTTCCCAAAAGAGGTCCAAAACTTAGAAGTGTAAACTAACCCATGATCACAAATGATCATCCTAGGTATGCCATACAATATTACTTTGACATCCATAAATACTTGTGTAATAAAAACCAAATTATATGATAACTTATTTGAAGAGTAGCGGGTAAACTTGGTCAATTTACCCATCGCCACCATGATGGGATCATGATGAAAAACAATAAATTCCATATAAACCACATCCCACTTCCACTCTGGAATAACATGAGGGTATGGAAGATCAACATGATGAGAATGCTCTTCCTTCACCCTTTGGCACTCAAGACAATGGGCTATGAAATCTGCAATATCACAACATAACCACAGTTACAAGTAAATATGCCTCAAGTCTCGCATGCATTTTATTCACCCGGGATGGGTGAAGTAAGGTTCTGATGTGCCTAAAAAGAACCTATATATGTAAATCACCTTCTCTAGGCACATAGATGTGCCTGCGAAACCGAAGAAGAGAATCATAATCCAAGATGCACCCTTTGTACTTGCCAATCAAAGGCCCTTGATTACAACCATATTCCTAACTCCCTCATAAAATATGTCACCTAGAAGCTACTAAAGTATCCTACCTTTGAGATTTGATCGTACTTTCAAGCTAGAAATATCATGTCACCGCCTACTCAAAGCATCAACAATGAAATTATCCTTCCTCGTGATCTACTGAATGTCCATGTTGTAATCATAGAGGAATGCCATCTAACGTTGCTATTGGACATTGAGGTAAAAATGGAAAAATATATGATGAATGGTCAAATGATCCATCCTCAAAGTAAAGGGCCCACCTAGAAGGAAATGTCTCCAATAAACCAACACGTGAACCACTGCCACTAGCTCAATATCATGGGTGGGGTAATTAAGCTCGTAATCCTTGAGCTTACAAGAATCAAAAGAAATAATGAAGTCAGCCAAAGGATCTGGAATTTTAAGAATGGGTGGAGTAGTCAAATGCTCCTTAAGCAGCTAAAAATTCTACTCTCACTTCTCGACCAACAAAATTTCTTTCCTTTGCACTAGAGGAAGTAACAGGATTAGCAATCCTAGAAAATTCCTCAACAAAATGATGGCAGAACTAGCTAACACCATAAAGCTCCCGACCTCTATCACTATGGCGGGGGATGACCACTAAATGATAGCAAAAATATTCAAGGGATCTACAGAGATACCCTTTCTTGTGATAATGTGCCCCAAGTATTGAATCTTTGAATGAAAAAGGGAACACTTCTCTGCATTTCCATACAACCGATGCTCTCTCAAAACCTATACTACCTATCTCAAGTGATCCTGGTGCTCCTTAATCAAGTGGTAATATTTCAATATGTCTTCTAGAAACATAATGAAAAATATATCCAAAAAGGTTTTAAAAACCCCATTCACGAGGCTCATGTAAACTGTAGGTGCATTAGTTAGAATGAAAGGAACCACTATGAACTCATAATGCCCACACTTGAGTCCAGGAAGGCTATCTTGTGTATGTATAACTCTATGATATGAAAATGATGGTATCCCAACTTCAGATCTATCTTGGAGAACACTCTAGATCCCATCATTTGATCAAACAAATCATCTATATGAGGCAAGGGATAACAATTCTTCACCTTTATATTTTTCAACTTTCGGAAGTCAACACACAAACGAAGGGACCTATCCTTTTTCTTCACAAAAATCATTGGTGTGACCTAAGGAGACATGCTAGTTCAGGCGAGATCCTTCCCTTAAAGATCCTCCAACTAAATCTTGAGGTCATGGAGCTCAGGTGTGGTCATCCTATATAGAGCATGTGACACGGGTGCAGAACCCAGAGCAAGATCAATAGAAAATTCAACCTCTTGCCGTGGGGGCATGTCTGAAAACTCACTAGGGAAAAAATATGCAAAATCTCTCAAAATAGGGTGATCATCCAAAGGATAACTTGCTAGAATATCCTCTGATTAATCACTGATTGTGATGAAAAACATTTGACACCTCTTGTGCATGCTTTTCTTGAGCTGCATAGTGGAAATCATACACAAGGAAATGGGTCTCTAAACCCTGGAAATGGGTCTCGAAACCCTAGATATGATAATATAACTGTGTATGTCATCCACACACTCAATAAAATTGTGTCTGTAGTCTAATTTGGCTTGATGAGAATCAAGCCAATCCATGCCAAGAATGACCTCATAAGATCCTAATGGTAAAACTTGGAGGTCTAAAGTAGTGGGAGATACTCTTAATTCCATAATGCAAATCTCCATTTATGAGTCTATGAAAAGCTTGACCCTAGTTTCTAACCCTACCTACCACCTATCTACCTACCTAGAAGCCACCAATCCACACCTATCCACTAAAGAGGGAAATATAAAGGATTTAGAAGCTCTTGAATCAAATAGTATCGTAACAAGTGTACCCTAATCATACCTTTCATCTTAATAAATATGGCTTGATGCTCAACTTGACGAGTTCTCCTTTGTGATATAGATGTGATGAGCATGTCCTACATTGCCAAATGTCTACTCCGAAGATGTTGTATTTTTCCTCTTGGAAAAATCTAGTCTCTAAGAACAAAATTGAGCATAATGATCAAGAGCCCCAAAAATGAAACACTCTGGTGCATCCCTATGTGACTGAGACCCTCCTATGCTATGATGTACTGACCTTATAAGTCCTAATCTATCCGAATACTATGAATGAGCCTAATTAGGAAAATGGATCCCTAGCCTCTGTCTCTACCAAAAATGTGGCCATTACTGACCCTTATGTATCGACTATCCTATCCCAGTCTAATCCTCTGTTGCAAGGAGCCTCTTACTTAGAGGGCTAATGTGAGTGTGGAGGTAGTGGAGAAGCTTTCTGAAAAAGGCTAAATCCTTCTCTCAAGGTTGGGGTAGAACCATGTTACCTCTGATCCTGAAATGAGTGAACTCGTTATTGTATCTTTCCTGGTTCTTATCCCAAGACTCATGTGTCTGGTCCTATTCTCCTCTATAAGATAGGATTTCTCCACTGCCTTCTCCAAGGTCCGGGGAGATTAAATCCTCACTACTCTTTCAAATTTTTCATTCAATCCCCTAATAAATCTATTCACATGTAACTTCTCATCACGGAGATAGTTGACATCGATGAAGGTCCCAAAATTTACACTTGTCCTGAGCCACTAAAGCTGGAACCCTATCGGAGCTTGTGAAACTCTTCAATCATCTTCTGAATAAAGTTCTCTAACATATATTGAGCCCTAAAAACTTCTCATTTATCTCATAAGTGCGGGGATAATTTTAGTGGCGAATATTCATAATATAGTGAAAATTTCATTTTAGGAAAATTTGAAAAGGTGAATTATTCGGAGTGGGTCGGTGTCTTGTTCGCCTAAAATATATAGTATATTTTTTTTGGGGGGTCGGATTTGCCTTCATTTGAAAACATCTCCTATAAAAACCTAGCTGATTCACTGGGTAGTATACCTCAAGTAGCTTAACAAATTACCAATACTGTGAAATTTGAACTCGCATACCCTTAAGCACCAGAGATTCAGATTACTGTTAGCCTATGATTGTTGACGCGCGACAAAAATTGTACTGATGCGCGACAGAGGAAGTGTTGACACGCGACTTGGGCAAAGAAGTTGACGTGCGATAGAGGAAGTGTTGACGCGTGACAGAGGAAGTGTTGACGGCGCGAGAGGAAGTGTTGACGCGCGACAGTATATTCAGACAGTGGACGCGCGACAGGAAATGGGTTGTTGACACACGACAAGTGCAGAGTTGACACGTGACAAAGACCTCAGACAGGGGACGTGCGACAAGACCTCAGACACTGGACAGAGTCGCTACTTGGTTCTTTTGCTGATGCAGGACTCTTTTCAGAATAATGGAAGGTGCCAGCTCAAAGAATACGAATAACCTAAAAGTAAGTAAGAAATATCAGAAATCACTCTTCAAGTATTTTGGAAACTCTACGGATACAGATATTGTAAATACCAATCATATAGATGCCACCACAAAGAATCAGAATACTAACTGTGTGGAAGGTATTATTGAGGTGGACATGCATTCTGCACAGTATCAAAGTCAAACAAATGAAACCTACGATAATATGCCAGATCTTGAAGATATTGTTCCTGTTGGGGTGTAACCAAAAGTGCAGCTAGATATCACAGATACAAACACTGAGCAAAATGGAAGATAGAAATCAAAATCAAACTCCGGTCCAAGAAAGAGGAAACCAGGTGATTGTGATATTACTCAAAATTCTACTCAAAAAAGTAAAGCATTGAAAATGAACAAGAATATGTGGACCATTGGCAGGACATACAAGTTTGATTGGGCAACTAAATTTCCGTTTATTGAACCTGTACAATCATCTAATTATGAAGAAATCCCATCTGAATGTACATGTACAATATGTACGTGGAAATTTGGAAAGCAAAAAAATGCAAGCTGAAAGTGGACACTATAGAAAAATATTGTGGAAAACAATATTTAAGCGAATGAGGGCGAGATGGCGTAAAATCAAAACACATAGGTGGAAAACTGAAAAGAATGCATGCATGTTAGATACGCAGCGGAATATGAGGCAGAGCAGAAAAAACACGGACATATCTGTTGGAAAAGGGAGGAATGATCACATCGCATATTAGTAAGATGAAAGAAATAAATCTACATGTAAAATTCATACAATTCTCTACTCTTTTTCAAATACTAAAAAAAGGAAGAGTGATTTGGATTTCCTCGATTTCAAAGTTTTTATCAATTTAACGAGAATCTTGAATGTACCTCTGGTCTCATTGGTTTGAAAGTAGTGGATGGGAAATGGAAAAATCCTCTTGATGATAGAGAAGGAAGATTTGAAAGAGAATGTAAAAAAAGCAAACTTTATCTCTCTTTCAATTGATGAAGTGACAATAGTCGACAACACCGCATGGGTATGTATCCACATCTATACTTTAGAAAATCATATAAGGACACCTCATCTGTTGGGTGTTATGAAAATGGTTGAAAACTACAATGCCGAAAACCTATATAAAATAGTTGTTTCTCATTTGAAAGATGTTGCTGGAATGACTGATTATGAAATTTCTACGAAGTTGGTATGTGTTGGAGCAGATGGTGCATCTGTCATGCAGGGTCACCGAACAGGGCTCTGTGTTAGATTACAAACAACAGTGGCCCCATATATGCTACCAATTCATTGTATGGCTCACATAATGAATTTAGCGTATAAAATGGTAAGCAACCATGAAAATGTTGCTAAATTAGAAGACCTTATAAGAGAACTTCATGCCTATATGTCAAGCAGCCCAAAGCATTTTCTCGAGTTCCAAAAATTTGCAATTGGAATTACAGATGGCAAAAAACTTCTGAAGGATGTGGAGACTAGATGGATCTCTTTGTATGAACCTGCATGCAGAGTTCGTGAGGAGTATCCTTCATTGGTTGGTTTCATGCACAAATACCATCATGAAGTTGATAGGGCAAGGGACTTGTTGTTCCGTTTAACTGATTTGGAGACATTGCTTACATTGGTTGGTATTCTTCCAATGTTAAAGGAGATCAATACACTGATGAAGCATGCATAGGGTAGATTAATCTATATTGTGGATTTTATACGGATGAGAAAAATGGTATGTCAAAGTCTTGATATATTGTATTGTTCCCAGGATAGTTTTGATGCACCTGTTTTTGAAAATTGGAAAGATTTATTAGATCTTAAAAATCCTAACACCTTTTTGAGATTTAATATCCACGATCACCTCTGCATCACTGTTAATGGGAGGGAAATACCAATGCACATTTTGTAAAAACGTCAAGATATTACAGGATCGGAACGAGAAGATGTTCCTGTGACACGTAATTTGTTTGAGTCTGTTATAGTTGAAACAAGAATAAAGCTTAAAATTTTTTCAAAACCTTATCATCGAAATTAGGAACATTTCAGTAAAGATAAAATTCGGAAGCCATGGGTGTGATGAATCCTAATTTTGGAATCATGAAGGTGGCCGTGTAGACTTTTCGAGAAAGCATTTCCATAAATCAATGGGTACAATAATGGAACAATTTACAAAGACGTCGAGCTCAAGGGTACGGAAATCAAAGTTAAGCGAATGCCGATTTATTAAAGTTTCAGTCAACAAATTTTGCAACAACAATGAGGAACCAATATAAGAATTTAGATCAACCTTCTGAAAGTGGTGCTATTACAAGGCTGTGGCGAGGAATCTATCAAAGTTCTATCTTACAAGAAAATATTAGTGAATATTTCAGATTATATGAGTTATGCCAAACAATGATTTTGGGGTCTGTGGAGGATGAAAGGGTTTTCAGTGCATTGTCATTTATAAAATCAAAGCGAGAAATAGGTTGGATAAAAATGCGGAAAGTTGCATGAGGTGTTATGTTTCTCGATACTCCATCGAAACCTTTCCGTTTGTGAGCAATTGCGCACTAGAATTCCCTTTACGAAAGAAGAGGTGTGAATAATACAGCTACAAGTACAAATATTCCCAACCTTGAGAGTGTAATTGGCTCTTTGTCACATTCTACGTGAAGACAACATTGAGTTTGATGAAAATTTGTTGATAATGGATTATTTCAACTTTAAATAGGTATCTTCTTTATCTATCTTTTATCTTTATCATTAAAGATGTTACAGTCTATATACTAAAAATGTCGTGCAATTCACCCATCTATGTACTAATCCATTTCTCATGTTGTGTTTTTTTAAAACACAGATCTAGCTCATTACCGGTGGCGGTGATGATTTCAACTTTAAGCGGTATCTTTTTCCCCTTAATCTTATTGTTTGTTACTATTCATTTTTTTCAGCTCTGGTTATCATTAAAGATGTTACAGGTCTATGTATTTACATTTAGTTAAATACAATCTTTTTATTTTTTGAAAATGTGGCTTGACATCCGTCCGAGGAAGCTGTTACTTCTCGGGGTTGACAATGTCAGGAAACTCACCCATCTATCTACTAATGCATTTTTTGTGTTGAATTTTTTTAAGACAAAGATCTAGCACATTACCGGTGATGATTTCAATTTTAAATAGGTATCTTCTTCAACATAATCTTATTGTTTGTTACTTTACATTTTTTCAGCTCTTGTTATCATTAAAGATGTTACAGGTCTAATTCTATATATTTACATTTATTTAAAGATATTGTTGGTCTATATATTTAAAGATGTTGCTGGCACTTCTCAGGACTGACAATGTCAGGAAACTCACCCCTCTATCTACAATGTCAGGTAAAACAAACCCTGTCATATACGCAAGATTTCATAGCAATCTAATACGCTTACCCTTGATGATTTCACAGCAATCTAATATGCAAGAGGTAAGCTAAACCCTATCATATTTGCAATTATGTTTAATTTCTTACCAGTGATGATTCTTTCTTGATTTCTTAGAATTATATATATCATATCATAAAATTCCTCATCATCCATATATATCATATCATCACCATATCATTATCATATCCTGAGTCCTGACACTACAATTATTATTAACACAATTCTATTCGTTCTAATGTTATCTATATCCATTCTAATCATTAATGTCATCTATATCCATTATAAAACATTACATTTATTTATCGTCTTTATCCATTGATTCCATTCTAATGACATTATGATCATATCGTTACAAGTATAGAGAATAATTATCTTAAAACAAGTTCAAAAGTCTAGAGAAGAAGAATTCTTGTGCTTGATAATAAATCTACGTCCACATTAAATTGATCATCGTCCATATATATCATATCATTATCATCATTCATCATCTTTCATCATCATCTATCATTAATTATCAATTATCATCATTCATCATCTACATCCACATACAATTCATGACAATGCAAGTAAACAAGTAACATACATATAATTCATGATAATCACCATCTAATGCAATTAAAATTAAAGATTGTATATAAATCCATATAATTAAATTCAAATACCATAGTACATACTCAATAGTAGAAGTTTTCAAATTCAATATTTAAAGTTTCCTCAATAATAAAAGTTTCTAGTTTTCAAAACCCTCTTTTTCTTTATCCAATTCTACTCCTCTACTCTCTTCCCCAACGGCTTCTTCCACTGTGGCTGTACCTCTTTCCCCAACACTAGAAATAACCCTTGAACTTATAAGATCTTTTGCAGCACTGTCCAGATTTTTAAAAATTCTTTCTTCTTGATTTGTCGCATCTCCATGCGACAACAAATTTGGATCAGTTGCAGTGTATAAACTATCCTGTTGCCAATAATTTTCATAACGACTAATAATCTCATTGATAAGAACCTTAGCCCTTCTCTCCCATTCTATAAGCTGATTGATATGAGGAAGAATAAAATCACTGAAGAATAAGCTAATTGAAAAGGTGGAAACTGTTAACTTGTTAGTGTTGAAATGAATATCATTTTAATTCAGATTTTATTTCACCTTGCTCCCCTGGCCTAACTACCTCAAATTGTCTCAAGCCATTTTTTTCGGCCTCTATCTTCTTCCTGTTGAAGGCCAGCTCAATTGCATCTTGTTGGTCTGAAAATCTGTCACCTGGACAGATCTATGGATAGATGAGCCAACAGTGTGCAGGGCTTAGCCCCTCTTTGAGTCAGCAAAGCGAAACTGGTTTATTGCTATTCTACCAGCAGGAATCTATGCAAGTCTCACAGATTCTACCTTCGGGGGTTTGGGATCTCATCCCAGTAGAGTGTTTCAGGCTGCGAAAAGAAAGGAATGAAAGAGGGAAAAGAGAAAGAACAGATCCGAAGGAAGAAAAGAAATGAATTCCAAAGCAGAAAGGTCAGAAGATTTATGTTTTTGGGTTGGTAGTAAACAGAGCCAAACCTACTTGCATAAATAAACAAAGCAATACTGATGAGCAAATGACAGAAAAGTAGATATGAATCCAACAGATTAAACACATACAGATCTAACGTAAGGAAGATCTAATGCATAACACAGCTATTGAGCACAAAGTCTTAATATTTGTATTACTATTTTCTTCTGTTACAAGAAAGCTCAAAGTCTTTCTCTCCTCACTTCTATTTTCATCTAAAAAATGTTCACCACGAATACAACAAGTATTCCAGTATTTATAGAAGAGAGGAGAAGGAAAGAAGGCAAAAAGGAGCCAACCACCTATTTACAAAGATATTTACAAAATATCTAAAAGTCATGTTGACTTTTGACAACTTGATGGATGACATCATCCCATGATGCAACATGGATGATGTCATCATTTGTGCCAACACACTTTAGACATTTCAACAAGAAAGTCGGAGAATAGAGAGAAGAAGAAGAAGAAGAAGAAGAAAGAAGAAGAAGAAGAAAAAGCAGCTACTCGTCATCGTCATCCTGCGGCCGAAAGGGGGTTGCCTGCTTCTGATGCTGCTCAGGAGATGATATGTGGAACTGAGTGCGGTATTCCAAAAACTTGTTAATCATGGGCCCAAATTGATCCTGTGATGGATCCTTGTGCCGTTCACTGATTGCTTCGCAAGTCTCCCGCTCGTCTATGAGCTTTTCTGGGAGTTTAGAATAATCTTTCTCCGCCTCGATGAGGAACCCGATGAAGTCCCTACAGGCCAGCAGGTTGTTGATAGATTCAGTGTCAAATGTGACCTCTGGCCCCGTTCCTTGAGAAGCGATCTCCTTGAAGATCCGGATAGTTTCATCAGCTGATCTCATGATAAAGGAAGGAGTGAGCAGCCCTGGAGACATGTTAAGAACAATTCACTCCATTTGATGCATCGCATCTAGGGCCTCTTCCTTCACCTTGTCTATCTTTTCCAGAACAAATTCCAGCTGATCTATCCGATAGTCCAGAGTGGACATGGTTTTGTTGAGGGCCCTTGGATGGCCGAAAACTCCGAACTTGACGGATCTTGGTGAGCAGTCGAACATTTGTTGAAAGGTCTCATGTTGTAGTCTAGCATGTTCTAGCTCTTCGATATGGCACCCGCTAATGCTTGGAGTTCCTTGTTCACCTTTCGATGTTTAGATATGAATTGACATACTCGGCGATCACTCTTGCATTGTCCTTGAGGATCTGGCTCCTCCAAGTAGAAACGGCCATACCCTGCTCACCGATCTTTGAATATTCATTGATTTTCTCCTGGCTGAGAAGCTCAGAAGTCTCGGCGCAATCGTGGGAGGTGCACTACCCATCTTCTGTAAGGCTTGAAGCAGATATTTGTTCTGCTCCTTCAGTAGCCTTTTCTCTTCTTTTATTTCTTGAAGCTTTTTGCAGAGGGCATCGACTGCGGAAAGAGCTTCCCCCTGGAGACTTTCAGAAGACGTCCCCATTGTGACTTGAGTCACAGTAAAATCTGTCGGAGACAGATCTTTTTTCTCCTTGAGGGGATCAGGGTATGCTATTTCCATAACTCTCTCACCTGCAGCACTTTGAGAGAAGCGTGTTACAGGATTTTGCTTCTTTGCCCCTTTGGTTGGAATTACTGAAAAGTCCATCGGAGCGATGGGAACTTTCTCTTTGCTTTGGCCCATTTGTTGAGAGATCAGGCTGGTCCCATAGAAGAAGGACCGAGAGGCGAGAGGAGGAGGGAGCAACGGTAGAAGAGGAAAAAACATGGAGACACACAGCGGCGACATTGAAAGCATAGCCGAAGAAGTGTCCACGGGAGGAAGGGAAGCGTAGCTGCGAGAAGACATAGGAAGGGAAGGGAGCCGGAAATGAGGGAAGAAATGGAAGAAGATAAATCAGCGAGGAGGAGAAGATAGACGAAGAGGTGGGGAAAGAGTAGAAGAAGGGACGAGAGGATTCGACCAAAGGGGTGGTCACGTGAGTCACTTGAGGAGGGAAGGAAGAGAAGAAGAAGGGATAGAAGGGACTTACGTGGTTGTAGCAATGCCGACATCACGAGTGGATGGGCGTATGGGACTATCCTCTGCTTCAATTCTTCCTCCGAGTTATAACTGCTACAGCGTTTGTGGAAGGATGACATTCGGGGCTTCTTCCTGAATGGTGCTAGATTCACCTTCTACACCTTTTCCTTTTAGCTGCTTCTTGGACCTTGGAGGTGCATTTCCCAATGGGGAGGTTGTGAAATCTACCCCGAGGTAGATCAGCCCGTTCATGTGGCACCAGTGCTCTGTTCTGCGCATAGTCTCCTTGACCCTCTCCTCAATTGTTTGAGGAGCCTTGCTTCTGTCAATGGCCGGGAAGGGCCAATCATCCCCTTCCGTGTCATTATACACCTTGTCTACTTCATCTTCCGTAGTTTGGAAGCCTTTGGGGACAATGGCCACTCCGTATTGGATAATTTCCGCCAATGCTAAGCGAGAATGATCCTTTCTTCTGAGTTCCACCTCGTGGATGACGTCAATGTAAATATCCTCAATTTGAGGGACATGGATCGGATCAAGCTTAGCTCTTGGCAGGCAGCCCCTTGGGTCAAAGGTAGGCCTGGCTGGGAAGTCATGTTTCAAATTGAGCAACTCCAGCTCTGCGAACATTTCCTTCGCCTTGTGATGGGTGGAGCATGTGTATCGGCCCACTGTGAGGGGGAAAGGAGTTCCGCCCTTCTTTCTTTTGAGGCATTTCTCATGGTATGTGACCAGCTGCCTTGATAGCTCTAGTAGAATCAGCTTAGGTCCAGCATACCTCGGTAGCCTGGTTGGCTCGCCCAAGAAGTTGACCACCCTCAGATAGGTAAATGTGGGAAACTGGGTGAACAGGGCCCCCCACTTCTCCATGGTTGACACAATGTTTTTGGTCGTGCGACCATGAGTTAGATTTGGCCTCAACAGGCAAATGATGTGATAGAAGAAAGCATCATTAATTTTGGCGAATTGAGGGATGCTATTCTCCAGCCTCAGTTCTGGATAATATTCATATATTTTGACCTGAGGCCAAATTCCACTTCGGTTTATCCCTGGATAATCCCTCTCCGATGCTGCAGTGTAGACTATGTAAGAGTTCATATGGAACACTCCCATTGTGGCGAATTTTTGTAGCTGCTCGGAGATGGTGCTGCTTATTATTTCCCCCCAACAAAAGTGTTGATCGGGCAAATTTTTATTCATTGTCTCCAAGTACCTCAGCATCCATTTATGGAAGTAGTGGGCGTCAGAAAGCCCGAAGACTCTGCTCAGGAAAGTAATAGTATCACTGAGCTCTTCTGAGAAATCACTGCGGTGGATAATCTGGGGCCACCGGGTTACCACCTTCTTGTTTTTCAAGTATACCTCGTTCATCAGTTGCATGCATTGGTCTTCATCGTCTTCCCAGGCCTTGATGCACTCTTCTTGGCTGACGGCCACAAAGTGCCGGTGGTGAGGGATGCCGAGCATTATCTCAAAATGATGGGCAGTGAGGTTTATGACTACCTCGCCCTTGCTATTTTTGACACATCTTGTGTCCTTGTTGTAAGATTGTGCAATCACCATCATGAATTCATTGTTGACGGCACTGACGGGGATTCCTCCGGCGAAGTGCAGGGCACTGCCTATTAATTTGTCCATCCACGGACTTCTTGTAACCTTCGAGTTCTAACCCGAGAATTCTTCCATGTCAATGTGACCCATTCGAGTCTCGAAATCCATATCGCATTCGACTGTGATTCGGGCATCGACCCTTTGATATTTGTACTTCATCTCTTCCTCTGTAAGCTTAGCCTTTCCTCTTGGTTTGGTGGGTCTCTTCTTTGGATGTAGACATATGTTCTTTCGAACTCGATTGCTGATCTCGCATGAAGAAGAAGCGAGACCCAATCCAAAAAGGTTGAATTAGCCATTTGATCTTCCATTGGAATGTCAGCAGAAGAAAGAGTTAGAGATTTTAAGGCTCAGGGCGCAGGGCGCATGAAAATTGCAACTTGCAGGCCAAATAGATAAGGCGCATGGCGCATGGATGTTGTAGATTGCATTTTATAAAGGGCGCATGGAATTTTCATGTTGCATTGGGATTTGGTGCGCCCTTCGGCGCATGGATGGATCGTGTAACATTGACTTTTCGTGCGCCAAAGGGATATGGCGCGGCGCACGAAGAGTTTACACAACATAATGTTATTGCAATCGGGGATGCGCCTGCACCTTTATAGCTTCATACTTGCGCAGATAAAGCTTGTGTTGCATGGAAGCTGGGTGCGCCATGGGCGCATGGAAACGTGATGCAGCACAAAAGGATGGCGCGCCAAAGGGGCGCGAGATTTGACACTTGTAGCATGTGAAAGAGGCGCGCCAAAGGGCGCAGAGGTTAATGATGCAACAAGCAGGCTGGGTGTGCCTCTGGCGCAGGGATGTTGCAGATTACAAGGCGGTTAGATGCGCCAAAGGGGCGCAAATGTTCATGATGTTGCAGGGGTGACAGATGCGCCGAGGAGGAAAACAGAGAACTAAACTCTCAAAGGGGGTTTTACATGATGTAGGTTCCTTCTACTCCTTCGTTCCTATTTGAAAGGCTCAGTGGGGTAGATAAAATGATCTAGATCAGGAGGGCCACAACCACTGTTTCAAGAAAACGTCCTTCTCCAGCAGATCTGGAAAGAGGAAGGATAGCATGGGGGGGGCAGATAGCAAACGGAGGAGGCTAGGCCAACATATTTATATTTCAAAACCAACTAGCAAGCTAAAACCAGACCAAGAACACACCAAGAACTGAAAACACAAAACGCACGAGAGAGAAAGACGCCTCATACCTGGATAAAGAGCAAAAGCTTGGGAACGGGTCCACAAGGTGATGAAAATGACGAGGCAGGGGCTGACAAGCTCAGAAGAATCACGTGCACAGTGAATAGTGAAAATGACATTTGGGCCCGCAAAACACATATATATATAGGCAAGCTGGTCATAAATGCGCCACCCACTTTTTAAAAGGCGCATGAGAGTTGTTGTCGACAGGAGAAAGCGTGCGCCCTTTGGCGCACGAAAGTATTTGACAACAGGAGACAAAGTGCGCCTTTGGCGCACCAAAAGCATTGTCGACATGAAGTTATGTGCGCCCTTTGGCGCACCAAAACTTTTTGTTGCACTAAGATTATGTGCGCCCTTTGGCGCAAAGAGTGGCGCAACAAAAGTTGTACCAACACAAGCGCATGCGCCTTGGCGCACGTAGGGAAGGTTCAACATTCTTTGGCGCATGAAAAGTTGTGTTGACATTGAAAACCATGCGCCAAAGGCTTTTAAGGGGGCGCATCAAAAGTTAGTGTTGCAAAGCAATTTCATGCGCCCAGCCAAAAAAGGCTCAAAAAGACTAAGTTCGAAAACTAGATTTCCCGGGAAGGGATTTTACAACATTTCGAACACAAGGGATCCCTAACGAGGGATCGGAACAAAATTTTCGGTATGGTCATCGGTAAAATTTCCCTTGTCAATTTTACGGGATAACAGCTGGCTCTTTCTGGGGACTATCCCTGAGTAAAATCAGGGGTAGAGAATCCCAGATCACTTGTGCCTATCCATTGGGTAACAGAGTCAAAAACAAGGGGGACCGGAGGGAGAACAAAGGAAACACACAACAAACCGAAAGCAAACACACAACAAAAATTAAACTGTACAAAGAAGAGAGCAAGCTCTACTTCCTGAAGATCTTCAGATGCTGCCCGCTATAAGGAAGCGGGAGTTCGGTTCCATCCAGCTATGAGAGATAGAAACTATTCTCTCCGTTGAGTTGCTTGATCTTGAAGGGCCCTCTCCACAGGGAATCAAACTTTCCATGCATGCCCTTTGGTTCTCTTCGCTTGTCCCATAAAAGGATGAGATCTCCCACTTGAAAATCCCTTTGCTTGGCCTTCTTATCAAAAATCCTCTTAACTTGATTCTGATGTTCAGTGATCCTATCGACCACTCTTACCTTCTTTTCTTCAAGTTCTGCCAAATACATGATTCTCTTTTCTAGAGAATTTTGGAAAGTTTCATCTTCTATGGCTCGTGCCAAGTGCAGAGCAGGAAGTTCCGCAGAAATGGGAAGCTCGGCATCAGTGCCATATAACACTTGAAAAGGTGACATGCCGAGAGATCTCTTGGGAGTAATACGATCGGCCCACAAAGCGTCGTACAAAGACTTGTGCCACATTCGCTGATTCTCATCTACTAACTTCCGTATGATGGTCACCAAGTTCTTATTACTGGATTCTACCTGACCATTTCCCTGAGGGTAATAGTCGGATGCGTGAGCCAAGGTTATCCCATATTCATAGCAAAAACTAATAACTTCTCGTGAGGAGAAGTTAGAAGCATTATCAGCAACGATTTTGTTTGGAACGCCAAACCTGACAATGATATTTTCTTTAATGAAATTGCAAACCACCTCAGAAGTGGCATGCTTGACAGGTATGGCTTCCACCCACTTGGTGAAGTAATCCATTGCTGTAAGGACATAGCTATGTCAGCACTCGATTGAGGATTGAGTGCACCAATAAAATCAATTCCCCATTGCCTGAATGGTTCATTGATAATGACCGGCCTTAGGGGAAAGGCAGCCAACTTGGGCTTGCCAACGAATTGTTGGCAGGGTTCACATTTCGCCACCCAGGTGGCTGTATCTTGAAAGAGCGTCGGCCAATAGTACCTAGCTCGAATGATCTTGTGTGTAGTTACAGAGGAAGAGAAATGCCCTCCACAGGCTGAATTGTGAAAACTTTCCAGTAGTTTCACTTGTTGGGGTTTGTCAACACATCGCAAAAAGATGCCATCTATCCCACGTTTATATAAGCCGTCATCCCAGATGACATATTTAGCTGCTCTGAGCTTTATAGTGCGCTTCTCCTTTGTAGTTAGGTGCATCGGGCATTCGCCGTAGGTAAGGAAGAAAGCGATGTCGGAGTACCACTCATCACTAGTTGCAACAAATAGAACCAGAGGCAGAGAATCAGGCCCTTCTTGCCGGTCCTGTGTTTCATCGGTGTAGTCACCCCTTTCATCAGATTTTTCTGAATCTTTGTTTTCAGCCATTAGCTGACACAGGCCCTTGCCCCTTACCAACTTGGTTGGTTTAATATCCAGGTCATACTCCTGGACCTTTGCGATCCAATTTCCCCGCAAACTTCCTAACTCCTGCTGAGTTAGAATTGATTTCACCGCCGTGTCAGGGACCAGCACCACCGTATGCGAGTTTAGAATGTAATACCTGAAATTCTTCACTGCTTTGACAACGGCAAAGGCGTGCTTTTCCAATTGAGTCATCTTTAGTTCGTGAAGCTTGAGGGGAGAACTCATGAATGCAATCGGGGATTCAATGTCTTCTGAATTCTTTTGCATTAAGATTGCAGACACAGTATGCTCAGATGCATAACTATACATGATGAAGTCCTTGGAGAAATCTGGACATACCAGGACTGGTGCATGAGCAACGGAAGCTTTTATTTCTTCAAATGACCTTTTCCCCTCTTCACTCCATCTGAAAGTTGGTGACCCCTTCATCATGTTCAATATGTGACGGGTCTTCTCGGCAAAGTCAGGAACAAAACGCCTGAGAAAGTTCACCTTTCCAAAGAAAGAATGAACACCAGTCTTGCTTGTAGGCAGAGTAAGGCTTTGAATAGCCTTAACTCTTTCGGCATCTATCTTTGTTCCTTCTTTGCTAACCACATGGCCTAGCAACTTCCCTTCCGTGACTCCAAAAATAGACTTTTTTGGGTTTAGGGAAATCCCATGTTCTCGGCACCTGGCCAACACTTGCTCCAAATGATCACAATGATCATTTCACGTTGTTTAGAGAACACGGTTAAGTCATCTAGATAAACCACAATGACTTTCCCCATCATACCTTTGAATGCAAAGTCCATGGCCAGCTGAAAAGTGGCACCAGCATTAGTTAGGCCGAAAGGCATCCTGCTGTAGGCAAATGTACCCCAGGGAGTAGTGAATGTTGTTTTAAACTGATCTTCAGGTGAAACTTCAATCTGATTGTAACCTGAAAAACCGTCAAGCATGGACAGCATCTCTGATCCAGTTACTGCTTGCAGAACTTGATCCATTATCGGAAGAGGGTAGTTGTCTTTCAGTGAAGCTTGATTCAAATTTCGAAAGTCTACGCATATGCGTATCTCGCCGTTTTTCTTGCATACTGGCACAATATTTGCTACCCAAGTGCTGTGATGGATAGGGAAGATGATTCTTGCGTCCAGCATCTTCTGAATTTCGGCCTGGATGGTGCCCGAAATCTTCGGATTATAGTGCCTCTGCTTCTGGCGGAAGGCTTTGGCATCGTCTTTCAACGGAATATCGTGCTGAACGTCCTTTGGCTTGAAGGACTTTAAATCGGCATAGGACCATGCCAATACATCCATATATTTTTTCAGCAACTTGACAAATTTTCGCTTCTCCTCAGGCGTGCAACATTTGCCAATGTTCACGAATTGCGGGTGTTCTATCGAACCTATATTGACCGGTTCGGTTTCAGGGGACGAGCTAGGGTCGTCCCGCTTCTTCTTTTTTACAAAACGGTCATGCCTGTCGAACAGGCGTTCCAGAGAAACCAGGCCCTTTGGAATTTTATTTCCCTTGAGCTGACATATGCCATCGTTACCTTCAGATTCATTGCCTTGGTCGGTGACTGACTCACGGCAAGTGGAAGTAGACCCTTCAAAGTGCAATTCTTTAAAATTTTCTACCTTCTCCAGAAAGGCAATGAGTTGATTATCATCATTGAACACCTGCCAATGCTGAGAATTATCTGGCACGCTCGGGCGGAAAACCACCTCAATGGTGTACTTGTTTGTTTTCAAACCTGGATGTGGGAGCATGAGAGATGCTGAAACAGCCAATGAATCAGCCATGTCATTTTGGGCTCTTGGAATCGCCTCTATTGAAAAGGCATCAAACTCCTCAATGCTTTGTCCCATTGCATTACGGTAATGTCTCGAGCCTTTCATTCTTTACTTGGTAAATCCTTTTGACCTGATTTCAAGTAGCTCAAGCATCACCTTGCACTTTTAGATTTTTAATTCCTCTTTCTTTTGCGGCTTGCATACCGAGTAAGAGAGATTCATACTCTGCAGTATTGTTAGTGTTGAAAAACTGCAATTTGAAAGAGAGAGGAATGACTTCTTCCTCAGGAGATATCAGCACGGCCCCGGTGCCACATCCACTAGTTGCACAGCTGCCATCGAATTGCAATGTCCAGATTTTATTAAGATCTCCTTCTTGAACGAGGACACCTATTTTATCCGTCTCGGTAGATAAGAAGTAATTCCCCATCCCTGATGATTCAAAAAGGATTTGAGCTTTGGGGTCTTCAGAGCTAGTGACCAAGTACTTCTTTTGGGATTCCGGCTCCAAAGTTTGCATTATGCCTTTGACTGGAATTCTAGCTTTAGACCAGTCCATATGAATTTCTCCACCAACTTCGCTGCAAAAACTTCTTCCCAGCAAAATTCCATAGGCTGCCGGAATGTCAGCAACGAGGACTGTCATTTTTACTCTTTTATCCGGGAAGGCCGCAAACGCAAATTACGCGTCTTTGATTTGGCCAACCAACGGAACCTGCTTGGTTTCCAATGAATAACACCTGCCGAAAGGCTTGGTAAGAGTGAGGCCCAAAGCATGGGCGACTTTTGCCGGCATGACGTTGTCAGAAGCCCCGGAATCAATTATGCAATTACTCAGCTTGTGTCCATTGATCAGCAGAGAGAGATAGAAAGGCTCTATCTTGCCTGACGCAGATGTTGAAGCTACATTTATATGAGATTCAGGGGGAGTGGATAGGATTCCTTTTGGGGAAACCTGATTAGATATAACAGCTTGACTTTGGATATACTTAGTCAATCTTACAAGTTGTTTGGGGTTTGACTGAAGGTACTCAGCTTCAGACATTTGGATCTTGGTCTTTTTTGCATGATCTATAATATCAAACGCGGCCAAGGGTTGCGTTGGTAAAGGAATGAGTCCCTCACCTCGCGATGATGGAATAGGATTGGTGGTCTTGGTAGGAATGTGAGAGGATTGATTTGGAGGAGAGATAGGGGGAAAAGATTTCTTTGTAAAAGATTTCCAGGGAGTTGAGCAGGAAGAGGATTACCTCTTTTAGCAATGATTGGAGGCGCGTTTGACACGGCCTTCTCCTGCTGGACATGGGCAGCAACTTCCGCTTCTTTTCCTTGTGAGCGAGTAAAAACAGCATATGACTGCCCGCTTGCGTACCCCTGGGTACCCTCTTCTTCATCAAATTCTTCCTCATCAAATTCCATATACCCGATAGTAGAGTCGCCAGTCGGTTCACCGACATCTTGATCATCTTCACCTTGAGACGAAGGTTCTTCATAATACTGCTCTTCTTCTTCAATCTCGGCGCAGCATTGGAGGAGCTTGGCGCCTTGCCGCGTGGAGCATTTGTAGGTAAGCACGGTCTTTGTGAAACATTGTTAGGAGCGAAATTCCTCACGAGAATATCCGGTATGAGGGCCGGGAGAGGCCTGGGCCAACTATTTCTTTAATGCGAGCAAATCGTTTGCCATCTTTTGGAATGCTGGATCAGACGAAGTGGTGGGCGAAGGGCCCAAAGATTTAGGCTTGGCTGATTCCTTTTTTAATTCACCGGATATTATCAGATTATCCTCTATGCGAATGGCAGCGGCTTGGGCGAGAACCAAGGTGGCAACTCATTCCTGAAGGAGCAAGAAACTAACTTTCGAGCTCATAGCGTTTACGAAGAAACACTTTTGATTTTCCAAGCGTTGGAAGCATGGCAAGCGAGGGACATGGTTGATTAGTGCATTGAACGGGTGACAAAATCGCGCATGGTCTCATTCGCCTCCTTCTTCAGGTGAGTGATCCGTGATAATAATGCAAATGCATCCTCTGAAGGCTTGTATCTATCTTCGAAAGCATCCCGTAAGGTGGCCCAACTGGTGATAGATCCGGCCGGCAAATGCTGAAACCATTCAGCTGCAGGCCCTTGTAGGGTTTCTAGAAAAAGGTGAACCGACACATCTTCGTGGGTCACATCCAAAATACTACATGACATGATGAATGCAGATATGTGGGAATCCGTGCTTTGATTTCCGCTCCCGTCGAATTTGGGAAAATTATTTCGATTTCCGTGAGGGAGCGCGTGAACTGGATGTGGTAAAGCCAAAGGACCCATCGCGTTTCCCCATGGTACCGCCATCTGGAAAGCCGGAAAGAGAACACGAGCTGGAAGTGTAGTTCCGCTGAGTAGCAAGGCACTACAAAGGGATGTGGATGCCCCTTGCAAAAGACTTTTTCTTCGTGAAGGTGAGACACTCTGGATGACCGGCTTGAGCTTAGTCTTTGAAAAAGCGCGCGGTGTTACGCTGAAATTGTGCCTTTGAAGTAGATCGAAAGTAGGATCAGCTTCTCCATGGGCTCGCTTCTTTGCACGTAAAGGTTCACTCGCCGAGTGTAACTTCCGGATCTGCTGATGTTATGGTGCAGATTCAAAATTTCTTTTTGGTTGTACTTGCTGATTTTTGGTTTTTTTTTTTTTTTTTTTTTTGACAAAAACCAGCAGCAAATACTTTTCTAAATATTTAAAACTATCCTCTTCAGAAAACCGATTGCGGTTAAATGACAAATTACAATGAGGATAAGATGGCAGGGAAGATTAGTAAGCTGATTTTCTGATCTGATTTTAACTTTTTTCAGAGGGTTTCAAACTTTTTGCAAACAGTCAAAACTCAGATCTACGGCAAAATACTGATTTTTTGTAAAAACTCAGCGAACTAAAGATCTTTAACTGGACCAGATCTATGACTCTCAGAAGAAAATTTTTCAATTTGAGCACTTTTGCAAATTTTTGGATTTTTAACAAAAAGTTCAGATTTGCAAACAGGCAGCAATCTTCTGATTTTTTCGATTTTTTATCTTACTACCATCGTAGATCTGACAGATCTATTCGATCCCCAGTGAGTCGCCAAAAACTGTTGGTCCGAAAATCTGTCGCCTAGACAGATCTATGGATAGACGAGCCAACAGTGTGCAGGGCTTAGCCCCTCTTTGAGTCAGCAAAGTGAAACTGGTTTATTGCTATTCTACCAGCAGGAATCTATGCAAGTCTCAGAGATTCTACCTTCGGGGGTTTGGGATCTCATCCCGGTAGAGTGTTCGGAGTTGCGAAAAGAAAGGAATGAAAGGGAAAAGAGAAAGAACAGATCCGAAGGAAGAAAAGAAATGAATTCCAAAGCAGAAAGGTCAGAAGATTTATGTTTTTGGGTTGGTAGTAAATAGAGCCAAACCTACTTGCATAAATAAACAAAGCAATACTAATGAGCAAATGACAGAAAAGTAGATATGAATCCAACAGATTAAACACATACAGATCTAACATAAGGAAGATCTAATGCATAACACAGCTATTGAGCACAAAGTCTTAATATTTGTATTACTATTTTCTTCTGTTACAAGAAAGCTCAAAGTCTTTCTCTCCTCACTTCTATTTTCATCTAAAAAATGTTCACCCTGAATACAACAAGTATTCCAGTATTTATAGAAGAGAGGAGAAGGAAAGAAGGCAAAAAGGAGCCAACCACCTATTTACAAAGATATTTACAAAATATCTAAAAGTCATGTTGACTTTTGACAACTTGATGGATGACATCATCCCATGATGCAACATGGATGATGTCATCATTTGTGCCAACACACTTTAGACATTTCAACAAGAAAGTCGGAGAATAGAGAGAAGAAGAAGAAGAAGAAAAAGTAGCTACTCGTCATCGTCATCCTATGGCCGAAAGGGGTTGCACGCTTACGATGCTGCTCAGGAGATGATATGTGGAACTGAGCGCGGTATTCCAAAAACTTGTTAATCATGGGCCCAAATTGATCCTGTGATGGATCCTTGTGCCGTTCGCTGATTGCTTCGCAAGTCTCCCGCTCGTCTATGAGCTTTTCTGGGAGTTTAGAATAATCTTTCTCCACCTCGATGAGGAACCCGATGAAGTCCCTACAGGCCAGCAGGTTGTTGATAGATTCAGTGTCAAATGTGACCTCTGGCCCCGTTCCTTGAGAAGCGATCTCCTTGAAGATCCGGATAGTTTCATCAGCTGATCTCATGATAAAGGAAGGAGTGAGCAGCCCTGGAGACATGTTAAGAACAATTCGCTCCATTTGATGCATCGCATCTAGGGCCTCTTCCTTCACCTTGTCTATTTTTTCCAGAACAAATTCCAGCTGATCTATCCGATAGTCCAGAGTGGACATGGTTTTGTTGAGGGCCCTTGGATGGCCGAAAACTCTGAACTTGACCAGATCTTCGAGTGAACAGTCGAACATTTGTTGAAAGGTCTCATGTTGGAGTCTAGCATGTTCTAGCTCTTCTGATATGGGACCCGCTAATGCTTGGAGTTCCTTGTTCACCTTTCTGATGTTTAGATATGAATTGACATACTCGGCGATCACTCTTTCACTGTCCTTGAGGATCTGGCTCCTCCAAGTAGAAACGGCCATACCCTGCTCGCCGATCTTTGAATATTCATTGATTTTCTCCTGGCTGAGAAGCTCAGAAGTCTCGGCGGCAGTCGTGGGAGGTGCACTACCCATCTTCTGTAAGGCTTGAAGCAGATATTTGTTCTGCTCCTTCAGTAGCCTTTTCTCTTCTTTTATTTCTTGAAGCTTTTTGCAGAGGGCATCGACTGCGGAAAGAGCTTCCCCCTAGAGACTTTCAGAAGACGTCCCCATTGTGACTTGAGTCACAGTAAAATCTGTCGGAGACAGATCTTTTTTCTCCTTGAGGGGATCAGGGTATGCTATTTCCATAACTCTCTCACCTGCAGCACTTTGAGAGAAGCGTGTTACAGGCTTTTGCTTCTTTGCCCCTTTGGCTGGAATTACTGAAAAGTCCATCGGAGTGATGGGAACTTTCCTCTTTGCTTGGCCATTTCTTTGAGAGATCAGCTGGTCCCATAGAAGAAGGACCGAGAGCAGAGGATGAGGGAGCAACAGTAGAAGAGGGGAAAAACGTGGAGACACGCGGCGGCGGCATTGAAAGCATAGCCGAAGAAGTGTCCATGGGAGGAAGGGAAACCGTAGCTGCAGAAGACATAGGAAGGGAAGGAGCCGGAAATGAGGGAAGAAATGGAAGAAGATAAATCAGCGAGGAGGAGAAGATGAGCGAAGAGGTGGGGGAAAGAGTAGAAGAAGGGACAGAGGACGCGACCAAAGGGGTGGTCGCGTGAGTCACTTGAGGAGGGGAAGGAAGAGAAGAAGAAGGGATAGAAGGGACTTCTGTGGTTGTAGCAATGCCGACATCCTGAGTGGATGAGCGTATGGGACTATCCTCTGTCAATTCTTCCTCTAGAGTTATAACTGTTCTGGCGCTGTGGAAGGAGGACATTCAGGGGCTTCTTCCTGAATGGTGCTAGATTCACCTTCTACACCTTTGCCTTTTAGCTGCTTCTTGGACCTTGGAGGTGCATTGCCCAATGGGGAGGTTGTGAAATCTACCCCGAGGTAGATCAGCCCGTTCATGCGGCACCAGTGCTCTGTTTTGCGCATAGTCTCCTTGACCCTCTCCTCAATTGTTTAAGGAGCCTTGCTTGTCAATGGGGAAGGGCCAATCATCCCCTTCCGTGTCATTATACACCTTGTCTACTTCATCTTCCGTAGTTTGGAAGCCTTTGGGGACAATGGCCACTCCGTATTGGATAATTTCCGCCAATGCTAAGCGAGAATGATCCTTTCTTCTGAGTTCCACCTCGTGGATGACGTCAATGTAAATATCCTCAATTTGAGGGACATGGATCGGATCAAGCTTAGCTCTTGGCAGGCAGCCCCTTGGGTCAAAGGTAGGCCTGGCTGGGAAGTCATGTTTCAAATTGAGCAACTCCAGCTCTGCGAACATTTCCTTCGCCTTGTGATGGGTGGAGCATGTGTATCGGCCCACTGTGAGGGGGAAAGGAGTTCCGCCCTTCTTTCTTTTGAGGCATTTCTCATGGTATGTGACCAGCTGCCTTGATAGCTCTAGTAGAATCAGCTTAGGTCCAGCATACCTCGGTAGCCTGGTTGGCTCGCCCAAGAAGTTGACCGCCCTCAGATAGGTAAATGTGGGAAACTGGGTGAACAGGGCCCCCCACTTCTCCACGGTTGACACAATGTTTTTGGTCGTGCGACCATGAGTTAGATTTGGCCTCAACAGGCAAATGATGTGATAGAAGAAAGCATCATTAATTTTGGCGAATTGAGGGATGCTATTCTCCAGCCTCAGTTCTGGATAATATTCATATATTTTGACCTGAGGCCAAATTCCACTTCGGTTTAGCCCTGGATAATCCCTCTCGATGCTGCAGCGTAGACTACGTAGGAGTTCATATGGAACACTCCTGTTGTGGCGAATTGTTGTAGCTGCTCGGAGATGGTGCTGCTTATTATTTCCCCCCAGCAAAAGCGCTGATCGGGAAAATTTTTATTCATTGTCTCCAAGTACCTCAGCATCCATTTATGGAAGTAGTGGGCGTCAGAAAGCCTGAAGACTCTGCTCAGGAAAGTAATAGTATCACTGAGCTCTTCTGAGAAATCACTGCGCAGTGGATAATGCTGGGGCCCTTTGGGTTACCACCTTCTTGTTTTCAAGTATACCTCGTTCATCAGTTGCATGCATTGGTCTTCATCGTCTTCCCAGGCCTTGATGCACTCTTCTTGGCTGACGGCCACAAAGTGCCGGTGGTGAGGGATGCCGAGCATTATCTCAAAATGACGGGCAGTGAGGTTTATGACTACCTCGCCCTTGCTGTTTTCGACACATCTTGTGTCCTTGTTGTAAGATTGTGCAATCACCATCATGAATTCATTGTTGATGGCACTGACGGGGATTCCTCCGGTGAAGTGCAGGGCACTGCCTATTAATTTGTCCATCCACGGACTTCTTGTAACCTTCTGAGTTCTAACCCAGAATTCTTCCATGTCAATGTGACCCACCCGAGTCTCGACATCCATCACGCATTCACTGTGATTCGGGCATCCTGACCCTTTGATATTTGTACTTCATCTCTTCCTCTGTAAGCTTAGCCTTTCCTCTTGGTTTGGTGGGTCTCTTGCTGGATGTAGACATATGTTCTTTCGAACTCAGTTGCTGATCTGCATGAAGAAGAAGCGAGACCCAATCCAAAAAGGTTGAATTAGCCATTTGATCTTCCATTGGAATGTCAGCAGAAGAAAGAGTTAGAGATTTTAAGGCTCGGGCGCATGAAAATTGCAACTTGCAGGCCAAATAGATAAGGCGCATGGTGCATGGATGTTGCAGATTGCATTTTATAAAGGGCGCATGGAATTTTCATGTTGCATTGGGATTTGGTGCACCCTTCGGCGCATGGATGGATCGTGTAACATTGACTTTTCGTGCGCCAAAGGGATATGGCGCGGTGCACGAAGAGTTTACACAACATAATGTTATTACAATCGGGGATGTGCCTGCGCCTTTATAGCTTCATACTTGCGCAGATAAAGCTTGTGTTGCATGGAAGCTGGGTGCGCCAAGGGCGCATGGAAACGTGATGTAGCACAAAAGGATGGCACGCCAAAGGGGTGTGAGATTTGACACTTGTAGCATGTGAAAGAGGCATGCCAAAGGGCGCAGAGGTTAATGATGCAACAAGCAGGCTGGGTGTGCCTCTGGCGCAGGGATGTTGCAGATTACAAGGTGGTCAGATGTGCCAAAGGGGCGCAAATGTTCATGATGTTGCAGGGGTGACAGATGCGCCAAGGAGGAAAACAGAGAACTAAACTCTCAAAGGGGGTTTTACATGATGTAGGTTCCTTCTACTCCTTCGTTCCTATTTGAAAGGCTCAGTGGGGTAGATAAAATGATCTAGATCAGGAGGGCCACAACCACTGTTTCAAGAAAACGTCCTTCTCCAGTAGATCTGGAAAGAGGAAGGATAGCATGGGGGGGCAGACAGAAACGGAGGAGGCTAGGCCAACACATTTATATTTCAAAACCAACTAGCAAGCTAAAACCAGACCAAGAACACACCAAGAACTGAAAACACAAAACGCACGAGAGAGAAAGACACCTCATACCTGGATAAATAGCAAAAGCTCGGGAACGGGTCCATAAGGCGATGAAAACGACGAGGCAGGGGCTGACAGGCTCAGAAAAATCACGTGCACAGCGAATAGTGAAAATGACATTTGGGCGCGCAAAACACATATATATAGGCAAGCTGGTCATAAATGTGCCACCCACTTTTTAAAAGGCGCATGAGATTTGTTGTCGACAGGAGAAAGCGTGCGCCCTTTGGCGCATGAAAGTATTTGACAATAGGAGACAAAGCGCGCCTTTGGCGCACCAAAAGCATTGTCGACATGAAGTTATGTGCACCCTTTGGTGCACCAAAACTTTTTGTTGCACTAAGATTATGTGCGCCCTTGGCGCACCAAAGAGTGGCGCAACAAAAGTTGTACCAACACAAGCGCATGCGCCTTGGTGCACGCAGGGAAGGTTCAACATTCTTTGGCGCATGAAAAGTTGTGTTGACATTGAAAACCATGCGCCAAAGGCTTTTAAGGGGGCGCATCAAAAGTTAGTGTTGCAAAGCAATTTCATGCGCCCAGCCAAAAAAGGCTCAAAAAGACTAAGTTCGAAAACTAGATTTCCCGGGAAGGGATTTTACAACATTTCGAACACAAGGGATCCCTAACGAGGGATCGGAACAAAATTTTCGGTATGGTCATCGGTAAAATTGCCCTTGTCAATTTTACGGGATAACACATCTCCATCTTTCTCATCAACCCACACAAAATCTTTTTGTGCTTGTCCGAATCTATGAAATACTCCTTGCCCTCTTTAGAAGTACTTGTGCCCAAACCCCGTATGGTCCAAGCAACAAGTGATACCTAATCAGCAAGTGAACAAAACCAGAACTTAAAAACATATAAAGAGAAAACAAACTAGCATTACTTTGTAGTACTTTATGGTCCAGCCAGTTATCGATCCACTCAATGATTCTCTCCAAGCTTCATACTCAGGAATGGTGTAAAAAGATAACACAACAATCTAGACATGGAGATACATAACCTCTGGAGGCTTAAAAACAAATATAAAGAGTCTCAATACACTCAACCAAATACAGGGGGAACATTTACCCTGACAATAGGAGTATGAAATTGATCAGCAATCCTTTGATGTGGGAACCATCATGGTCCTTTAAGAGACAAAGGACAAGTCAAAAAGGATCTCACTAGAAAGGATGTGTCAGAATTAAGCAGAAACTAAACAGCGCTAGACAAAGATCATGTACCTGGTCTGTCATTATCATCAGATGGCCATATCTTAAAGATTTAATGTTGTCATATATTTTATCTTCCTGTAGACCAAGGATTTTATCTTTATTCTCCATTTGTTGGTGAGTGGTAGCTTCCTGACATTGAGCAGCTTACCTCTGAGAGGAAACACACCATAATAATCTTGACCAACAACAGATATTCCTGCCACCTGATAGGATAAAGATAACTAAAATAACAAAAAATTAAATTGGAAAGTGATGTCGAAACATGTCACAATACTACCAAATTCAGTATTCACATTTCCCTGATTCAAGGCACAAACACTTACAGCAAGAGCCTTGGCTGAGTCACCCTCCGTTAATATTAAAGTACATTGATCAGAATTCTTCCCCCCTGCTTGATTTGCATCATCAAGTTTGGGAACATCAATTAATTTCCCCTTCTTGGTTCCATCAGTTTTCTTAAGATCTTTTTTTTGTTTAAACTCTGCCCACGCCAGTATACTTTCAAGTACACACTTTTCCACTGCACTCATCAGGTCAAACAAAGTTACAAAGCTCATCTTAGACCCTAGCATTGCAAAAATTACATGTACTCAGAAATGCTACATCTTAGACACCACGCCTGGATTTATTGACATGGGCTGCAAATGCGAAACAGTGAAAATTACTATAAATTTATAACAACAAATTGTATCAGAATAAAAAATAGAATAAAAAATATGAATTAAAATGAATTATACTTACAATCAACATGGAAACCGAACGTTGATTCGAGAAATTTCTTGTCTTCTTCCATGAGTGTTGCCTTGGTTGTAACAATTGGTAAATTTTTGAACAGAAGGCCCGTAAACCGATGGATGTCATTTGCTTTGATACTGAATTGGAACATTCGGCCATCATTTAGAGTCACATAAAAAATTCCATCCTCTGAATTGTAGGATGACAGAAGGTAATTCAAAATATCTAGATCTGTTTCGAAATGGGGCATATTAACAGTATGGATGTGAGGGCATAAGGGATTCCTGTAGTTGATCTTGGAAATCGATTGAATTGGATTCTCTAGATTTTTTTGCTGAACTTGTAGTTGGGAAGCATGTGAAGTCAACATTATAGTTGTACTTGCATCTTTGACAACGATTGAGACCTACAAAAATTCAAGAGCGGGAAGGTGAAAATGAGAAAATGACCGGTTGAAGGGTATTTATAGGATAAATCAGGCGTCAATGGCTTCACTTGACGCGCGTTAAAGGTCTTAACTGACGCGCGACAATAGCCCTAGCTGTCGCACGTCAATAGGATCCAGTGACACACATCAATAGCAGCCAATGACGTGTGTCAATAGGATCGGTGGACGCACGTCAATAGGAGCCAGTGACGCGCGTCAATAGAGCCCGTGGACGCTGGCGTCAATAAGAGCCAGTGACGCGCGTCATTAGGAGCCAATGGTGTGTGTCAAAAGGATCCGGTGAAGCGGCCAATAGGTGCGAGTGGACGCACCTCATAGAAGCTTGATGACGCGCATGCCAATAGAAGCTAGTGGCGTGTGCGAATAGAAGCGGTGTGACGCGCATTAGTCAAGACCATTGACGTCTTGTTGTCACACGTCACATTCTACAGAAGACAACATCGAGTTTGATGAAGCTATTGACAAGAAAAAAGAAAGTGTCACATTTTCAAGATGTCATCATTTAAAATTTGAATTGAAATATTTGGGATGATTAGTAATGTACAATTTACTCTCCAAAATCGTAGTTAACAACCATAAAACAAACACCCACAAGCATGTATACATGATTAATTAATGAAAGCTTAAAGTAAAGACAACAAAAATTTACCGAGAGTATCATGAGTACCACAATTTTATTAAGATGTTATGGCTTGAATTCTTCATAGTAATAAAAACTCTCTTCCACAAGATTGATCACTAACACTAGCTCTCCATACTTTTATAAAAACAAGTAGAGGCTATTATTAGCCTTGGAGAGTAGTTAACTTGTAAGGAAAATTTACTTTTCTATTAATAATGAAGATATTCAAATCAATAAATTGGTTCATACTCTTCCCTATTAATATATGTGGATAAATGTACACTAATGGGTGAATTATCCAAATACTAAAATACAACTAATATTACAAGTGCACCTTAATTATATACAATAGTGTATGGCTATTTAAATACACTCGACATCCCCCTTAATATGTACTTTAATAAAGGGAATGAAGGAGGAACACTGAACTATCCCACCTTAATGAAAATTGCCTTCACTCCCAAAATTTTCCTAAGATGAAAAAATTGATCCTCAAGCAAGAGGATTTATGAAGTTGTCTAAAACCAAATTTTTGTTCGAAAAACTCAAGGTTGAGAGTCTTGTGATAGATTAACTACCAAAGATGATGCATTTTTATATCAATGTTTTTAATGTGTTGGTGCTCAATCATATTGTAATAGATGTGGATGACCCTCTAATTATTTTTCACATTTCCAATAAACTAGCCTTTTATACTTACAATAGTCATCTCTTCAAATTCACATGTTACCTTAGTCAACTTATATTTGATTGATGAAGAATTAATTTTCATAAGTCACCATATACATGAGTTATCGATTTTGATTATATCTATCTTCTTACCCTTATCACATATCTCTATCCCTTAATTAAATACAAGCCAAGCAATGTTACCTAGTTTTGAGGATAAACTTAGGGCTCCATCTTCATTTACACTTTTCTAACCTCTACTCTTCCATGACACTTGGAGAACTACAAGTAGTTTAATCTTGTTTTGGTGTATTTGGTGCATAATTTCTAGCACACATTCAAAGTAGCCCTATGACACATTCATCAAGAAAACTTGTTCTAAAATAGATGAACATTTCCTCTGATTTTAGGATCCCAAATCTCAAAGGAAAATTTATGACACTCTGCACAACATCCTTATCCAGTTTCAAATCACCGTTATACTTATACCCCTACATCTGGTAGAACGGTGAATTATTTTTAACCCTAATCCTAATTTAAGCTATATACTTTCTGGAATTAGTGTTGATAGAATATTATATCCTTACACAATTTAGGACTTTTGTTTCTATATTTGATGTTTTCAATAATCTTATATACACATTGCAATATCATAATTGAATTACCTCTTAATGTTGACATTACAAAAAGATAGGAACGTTGAAATTACTATTCATCTCATTGTTTGTTACTATTCATTTTTTTCAGCTCTGGTTATCATTAAAGATGTTACAGGTCTATGTATTTACATTTAGTTAAATACAATCTTTTTATTTTTTGAAAACGTGGGTTGACATCCGTCAGGAAGTCACATTTCTCGGGATCGACAATGTCGAGGCAACTCACCCATCTATCTACTAATCCATTTTTTGTGTTGAATTTTTTTAAGACAAAGATCTAGCACATTAGGTGATGATTTCAATTTTAAATAGGTATCTTCTTCAACATAATATTATTGTTTGTTACTTTACATTTTTTTAGCTCTTGTTATCATTAAAGATGTTACAGGTCTAATTCTATATATTTACATTTATCTAAAGATATTGTTGGTCTATATATTTAAAGATGTTGCGTTGGCACTTCTCAGGACTGACAATGTCAGGCAACTCACCCCTCTATCTACAATGCAAGGTAAAACAAACCCTATCATATACGCAAGATTTCACAGCAATCTAATACGCTTACCCTTGATGATTTCATAGCACGTTACCCTTGATGATTTCACAGCAATCTAATACGCAAGAGGTAAGCTAAACCCTATCATATTTGCAATTATGTTTAATTTCTTGCCAGTGATGATTCTTTCTTGATTTCTTAGAATTATATTTAATTTATTTTTTATATGTGCAAAATCCTTTGATATATTTTTTTAACTGTGGGATAAACAATACATTATACAATTTTAAATATAAGTCCACATAAAATTCCTCATCATCCATATATATCATATCATCACCATATCATTATCATATCCTGACTCCTGACACTACAATTATTATTAACACAATTCAGTTTTTTTAAAATAATTCATAATCATATCATTACAATTCTATTCGTTCTAATGTCATCTATATCCATTCTAATCATTAATATCATCTATATCCATTATAACACATTCCATTTATTTATCATCTATATCCATTCTAGAGAAGAAGAATTACAAAATTCTAGAGAAGAAGAATTCTTGTGCTTGATGATAAATCTACGTCCACATTAAATTGATCATCGTCCATATATATCATATCATTATCGTCATTCATCATCTTTAGGATCATCTATCATTAATTATCAATTATCATCATTCATCATCTACGTCCACATATAATTCATGACAATGAAAGTAAACAAGATTCATACATATAATTCATAATAATCACCATCTAATGCAATTAAAATTAAAGATCGTATATAAATCCATATAATTAAATTCAAATACCATAGTACATACTCAATAGTAGAAGTTTTCAAATTCAATATTTAAAGTTTCCTCAATAATAAAAGTTTCTAGTTTAAAAACCCTCTTTTTCTTTATCCAATTCTACTATGCTCTCTTCCCCAATGGCTTCTTCCACTTTGTGGCTATACCTCTTTCCCCAACACCAAAAATAACCCCTAAACTTATAAGATCTTCTACAAAGACTTTGTCGATTTTTAAAATTCTTTCTTCTTGATTTGTCACATGTCACGCGACAAGAAATTTGGATCATTTCGCTGCTTTAGCTTTGAATAATATGTTATTGGTCGAAACCATGCTCTTTAATTATCCGCTTTAGTGTATTGTTTTGTTTGTTAACCAAAACAATATTTTTCTTCAAATTTTTTGCTGCGGATAAGCTGTTCTTTGCTGTTTCCAAGTGAACTTGCAAAACCTTTGCCTGACTCTTCAAATTTTCATATTTCAACTGCACAAAAAGAGTAATGTCAATTCAAAATATTACTAAAAAATGAAAATTTCAAATTAACAAGAATGATTGTTTGAATGTAATAGTACTTACAACCGCTCTATCTCTTTCAGCATTTGCGATTGCTACCAAATCCTTGTCCTTGGACCATTTGTTAAAATATGCCTGGGCCTCGGCACTAATATTTTCCAATTTGTTTAATGCCTTATCTAAAATGTCGTCTTTATAGTTGTTGTTATACATGACAGTCCCACTTCTTACTTGGGTAAGTAAGGAATCCATCTTCGCAGGTTGATTCTGGACTGCAGCGTATAAACTATCCTGTTGCCAATAATTTTCATAACGACTAATATTCTCATTGATAAGAACTTTAGCCCTTCTCTCCCATTCTATAAGCTATTTGATATGAGGAAGAATAAACTCACTGACATGGGATTGACAATCATAACCAATTAAGTTCTCCAAAGGAAAAGGTGGTAACTGTTCACTATCTGAATCTGATGAAGACGATCTTGCTGGAGAAGTATGGGGGCTTTCACCAAGATCAACTGTTACGTGTTTCTACCTTTGGGTGGGCTGATCCTGTTTGTGAAAAAATTAATCAAGATTTAGATAAATAAATTTAAATCGAAATGTAATTCAAAATTGTAAAGCATATTTAAATTGAAATTTGAAGTATACCTGATGGCCTTGAATCATCTCGCGAGTATCGAAATAACTAGTTGGGTCATTGCTATCAATGCCCAAATAATCTTCATCTAAATTTATATTGTTCAAAATAGATATTCCCACAGACTTTGGGCAAGCCACCAAGTGAGAGAGTTGGAATTCGAAAGGAGGAGGCAATGTTTAGTGTCCCACTAGGGGCCGAGCAAAAGGCATGCGTTTACCAATGTTATTTTTCACTGTTCCTCTGGTTGGCATTTTAAAAATTATTGGTTGAGTGGGTGTCGGTGCCGCGGTTTGATCAGGACTAACATGTGCTGAAAAGTACAAGAAAAAAATGAAAAAATAGGAAAACAATTCATAAAGTCAAATTTTTTGAAATTAAACATACTATCGAAGAGTTGTACCTTGTTGTCGAGGGTTGTTTTCTCGGTGCTTATGGGTGGCCTTGTAGGAGTTGTACTCGGTGTCATGCTCGTGGAAGATATGAATGCATGCGACTGTATGGAGTGAGTTGGGGAAGAAGGTTGAGTTTGTGAAACAGGTGTATGTTCCAAAGTCCCTGCAATTCATCAATATTAAATGTTGTCAATTCATTTGGTTAAAATTTAAATTGAAAAATAAATATGCAACTTTGGAATTTGTAAATAATATATGAGAAGGTATTACTTCTCTGGCGTTTAATGAGTTCAAACTGTTGAGGGTTTGGAGAGGAGTGAGCTTCCATTTCAGATTGGGAGTCCCCCGAAGCCTCAGCGTGTTGTTGGCCTCTTCCTCTCGATAACGCCTTTTTTCGGGGAAGGGCTTCAAGATATCTTCTCTGCAAAAAATTAACATTTAAGTGTTAATAACTGCGCAGTGTAATGTCGAAAATTGAAATACAAACTAAATACTTTATACCTGTTGTTCTTCAAATGGAATTGACAACTTCATCAACTCCTCATCAGTGCAAGTAGGAATTTTTTTATCTCTTAAATTTAAAAGTGCCTCATAATAAAGGCCAAGGAGATAGTTTGTTGAATAAATGATAGGTTTTTCAGAAAGTTTTGAATTTGTTAGTTCAGTTCTTATTTTTTTGGATAGATATGTGCACCAATCGAATTTTTGTTTTGAGATAGTGGCAACAATGTATGCAATGGCCCAATTTGGTATATCAGTTTGGCGACCCTGCAAAACAATTCTGGATTGAAAAAATGAAATAAGTGCAGCAAGAAAGTGGTGTGCAATTGATTGTGTATCCACACCACGCCTGGATTTATTGACATGGGCTGCAAATGTGAAAGAGTGAAAATTACTATAAATTTATAACAGCAAATTGTATCAGAATAAAAAAAGAATAAAAATATGAATTAAAATGAATTATACTTACAATCAACATGGAAACCAAACTTTGATTTGAGTAATTTCTTGTCTTCTTCAACGAGTGTTGCCTTAGTTGTAACAAATGGTAAATTTTGAGCGGAAGGCCCGTAAAGCGATGGATGTCATTTGCTTCGATGCGGGTGGAACATTTGGCCATCGTTCGAGTCACATAAAAATGTCGTCCTCAACGAATTGTAGGATGACAGAAGGTAATTAAAAATATCCAGATCTGTTTGAAATGGGGCATATCAATGAGCCCCAGTAAATTCACATGCATCCATCAAATCTTTATATTCTAAAGACAAATTTAAAACAAAGTATGGAGGTGAGGGCATAAGGGATTCTGTAGTTTATCTTGGAAATCGATTGAATTGGATTCTCTTGATTTTTGCTGAACTTGTTGTTGGGAAGCATGTGAAGTCGACATCATAGTTATACTTGCGTCTTTGACAAGGATTGAGACCTGTAAAAATTCAAGAGTGGGAGGGAGAAAATGAGAAAATGACCGGTTGAAGGGTATTTATAGGCTAAATAAGGGTCGTCATTGGCTGCAATTGACATCGTCCATGGCTCCAATTGGCGTGCGTCACGGCTCCATTGACACACGCCATGGTTCCATTGACGCATGTCAATGGCTATTGACATGTGTCGGCCAGGAGCTAGCGACACGCATCCATACGAACCAAAGTGACGCGCGTCAAATGGAGCCAGTGATGCGCGTCGGTGGAACTAGTGACGTGCGTTAATTGGAGCTAGTGACTCGTGTCAATGGCTTCTATTAACGTGCATCATTAGAGCCGATGACACACGTCGGTGGAGTCGATGGCGCATCATCAATTGGAGCGATGTGGCGTGTCAATTAGAGCCCGATGGCGTGCATCGCGGCTCGTTTGGCGATGCGCGTCAATAGAAGCCATTGACACACGTCAATTTGAATAAGTGACGCGCGTCGGTGGAGCGGTGACACATGTCAATTGGAGATAGTGGCGACGCACGTCAAGAGTGATTATTGACATCTTGTTGTTGCACGTCAATGATGGAGCCATGAAAAAATAGGTGAAATTTTTGTTTTGGAATACTGTCAAATTCGCCTTTCGCTGAAACTGGTTCCGGGGATATTTGCCAGGTATTTTCCACCTACAATTTTATAGAGGTGTCTTAAAATGAACCCTACATAAGTGATGGTATCATGTTTCAAATGGAGCTTCCGTTCCTCATTTCTCCACTAAGCACCTATTACATTGTGAAGGAGGTGTATGACAAGGCAAGCTTTTTCATTTCTCTCATAAGGATGTAAACCAAAAAAACTATCTAAGATTAGGGCTCGGATCCAAATACATATATCATGCCTCCATACATAGGTGGGTGAATTCAAAGTAGATCATGAATGGCACCACTTGTTGCCTTCCCTTGAGGGTGTGTCTCACCACTCTCTAAATATTCATTGAAGGCCTGTGAGACCTCTCTCACCGGGTTGTAAGCTTAACCGACTAGATGCATGACCTCTATCACATTGAAGAGACTTGTATGCGAGTGGCGGAATGTGAGTTCTAATATAAGTGTACCTCCTATCATGTGGAATATCCTCTGCCAATGGATTTGAGCATGCAGGAAGTCAATCATAAAGGACCCCCATCATTTGATGCAATGCGTCTAAGATATGCGGCCTTAAACTAGTACTATGTTCATATGGTGGTGGATTCTCATGACCCCAAGTCATCGCTGCACCTCGTCTGGTACCACACCCCATCATCTTACATGAGGGAAAAATGGTACGATAGAATTATATGGAAACGATTAAAACAAAGTGGTTTTATTTATATTTAATTACCCAAAAGTTAATTAACTAATCCCCATAACGTCCGATGTTGGCCGAGCTCGATACCGGATATCACGCCTCATTCAATGCAAGTTCTAAAACATGTTAAAGAAAACCAAATATCCGAATCAAAGATAAGAAAGATAATATAATGGTGATTTTTAATAAAAAGTTATACGATTATTAAAAAACTACTCATTACAAAGGTAGCGTGAATAAGTCATAAAGTTCGATGAAGTAGAACTAACCTTCAATGCGAATAACTACGAGGTTTAAAACACTTTACACATTGTTACCACATCGTTGCGATAATGATATGAGAGACATGAAGTTGGACTAACGCTACTTTTGTCGACTTGCATGGATTATAGTAATTTTTAAATGCATCAATGATTACGATCGTAACGACGGTACAAAAACACTCCACTTGCGATATAACATAACATGTAGGAGGGATAATGAAGTGAGATTAAATGTTTGTGGGAAGTAAAAAAAAATCACCACGATCATGGGTCCCACTTCGCCTTGAGAATGGACCTATGCCTCGAGAATGAAAATGCGGGTTAATATATATATATATATATATATATATATATATATATATATATATATATATATATATATAATCTACACCCGCAATGAATCCTAAGTACTCAAAGACAAATGTGTAAGAGAAATAGTGTACTGACCAGCGAAATTTCTTCGCTGAGTCAGGAGAGCGATCGGACTGCCAAGATAAAATATTTTCGTTCTTCCTCATGACGAATGAATATTTATTGTAAAGAGAATATTCAGATAGGATTCTCTATTCTTTCCCGACTAAATCGCACCATGTAATTTCATAATCCAAGATATATATATATATATATATATATATATATATATATATATATATATATATATATATATATATATATATATATATTATCTTGCTAAGGAATTCCACAACATGGGTTAAGTTAATTATATAAATTTAAACCATTTAAATTTAATTTACTTATTTGAATCATCTCGCTAAGGGAATTCAACAACAAGGGTTAGGTTAATTAAATAAATTTAAACCATTTAAATTCAAATTAGCCCATTACAAACTAAATAAATTCATTTAATTGATAACACTTATAAAATATTACAATAATTAATTAAGTTCCCATGATGCCTAAGTTATGCATAGTCACTCAGAACCCTTGATCTAGTTTAATCTCCACCGTAGGATTAGAATGCCCTAAAATCGTAAAAGAAGAGGATATATTTTTCAAAACCTAAGTTTTATTTATATTTCTTCTCCACATTTCATTCAAGTCTCTCTCATTCTCTTATTTGTTTTTTTCTTTGCAAGAAAAAAGCATAAGGATTTGAGGATTCGATCTTCCTCCATTCTTCCAAAGTACAACTCTAAAAATCGGAATGGTTACTTTGCATGGTTAAAGATCTTATTATTATTTTCTTTTTTTTGTTGAAAGCCCATATCTAAGTAAAAGTTCATAGAGGTTCTTTGGTTTGTTTGTAGAGAGACAAATATTTATCAAACTCTATATATTTTTTCTTTTACAAGTAGAAATCCATATAAAGATCCATGTCTAGACACATTTTTCCTTTTTAAAAATCTTCCCGATGTTTATGTGTGTGTGTGTGTGTGTGTCTATGTATACATAAGTATACGTATACATATGTATATATATATATATATATATATATATATATATATATATATATATATATATATATATATATATATATATATATATAAACCCGCATTTTAATTCTCAAGGGCATAGGTCCATTCTCAAGGTGAAGTGGGACCCATGATCGTCTTGGTGATTTTTTTTACTTCTCACAAACATTTAATCTTACCTCACCATCCCTCCCGTGTGATATGTATTTCTACACCCGCAATGAATCCTAAGTACTCAAAGACAAATGTGTAAGAGAAATAGTGTACTGACCAGCGAAATTTCTTCGCTGAGTCAGGAGAGCGATCGGACTGCCAAGATAAAATATTTTCGTTCTTCCTCATGACGAATGAATATTTATTGTAAAGAGAATATTCAGATAGGATTCTCTATTCTTTCCCGACTAAATCGCACCATGTAATTTCATAATCCAATATATATATATATATATATATATATATTTAACATGTGTTGTGGAATTCCCTTAGCACGATAATATATATATATATATTATCGTGCTAAGGGAATTCCACAACACAAAGTTAAGTTAATTATATAAATTTAAACCATTTAAATTTAATTAACCCATTACGCTAACTTACCCAAAAATAACTAAATTTAATTTAATTATTTTAATTATCCTGCTAAGAGAATTCCACAACATGGGTTAGGTTAATTAAATAAATTTAAACCATTTAAATTTAAATTAACCCATTACAAAATAAAAAATTCATTTAATTGATAAAACTTATAAAACATTACAATAATTAATTAAGTTCTCATAACACCTAAGTTATGCACACTCACTCACAACCCTTGATCTGGTTTAATCTCCACCGTAGGATTAGAATGCCCTAAAATCCTAAAAGATGAGGATATATTTTTCAAAACCTAAGTTTTATTTTTATTTCTTCTCTACATTTCATTCATGTCTCTCTCATTCTCTTCTTTGTTTTTTTGTTTTTTGCAAGAACAAATCTCAAGGATTTGAGGATTCTATCTTCCTCCATTCTTCCAAAGTACAACTCGAATATCCTGGAATGGTTACTTTGTAGGGTTAAAGATCATTTATTATTTTCTTTTATTTATTTATTTATTTTTGTTGAAATCTCATATCTAAGGAAAAGTTCAAAGGTGTTCTCTGGTTCGTTTGCAGAGAGATGAATATTTATCAAACTCTAAATATTTTTTCTTTTACATGTAGAAATCCGTATAGAGATCCATGTCTAGACACATTTTTCCTTTTTAAAAATCTGCATGATGTTTATGTGTGTGTGTCTATGTATACATATGTACATATGTATATTCACACACACACACACACACACACACACACACACACACACACACACACACACACTT